>JAUZND010088230.1:0-15402 GCA_034780555.1 Coelogynopora nodosa
TTTGTGCGGGGCATCCATTTGTGATGTGCTCTTCGGCTCGATGGTTTGTTCGATCATCCTCCTCCATAAGAACGCGTTGGAATTATTGGCATTAGACGTGGATTTCAATCACAATGTTACGCGTATTTAGTTCGTTGTTCTAGTTGTCTTGTTATTTCAAATCAATAATATTTACGAATATTAATATAAGAACAAATACTTACGAACTATCATTTACGAATTTACTATATACGAATGAATTACTTACGAATTTATTATATACGAATTTTAAAACATTACGACTAATAATATAAGAGTAAATATTTACGAATTATAATTTACGAATTTACTATATTATATAGGCCTACGAATAATTTATTTACGAATTTATTATATACGAATTTTCAAAAATTACGAATAATTGGACGTAACCCTAACATACATAACTAACACATGGTTACTTGGATCGATAGACTACCTGTATTTATAATATTTCTTGTATTACCAACTTTATGTCACTGTTCAAAATTGATTAAATTACAATTTACAACAGAAAAGCAATTCGTATTTTTTATCAAAATATTTCTTTAATAACACAAATTTTGTGTTTTTAAAAAGTGCACTACTATTTTTATATTTTGTTAAATGTGATATGTGTATTTCTCAAAAATAGAATATAACATATAATATAATATACTAAATATATAAAATAAATATAATAAAATACCCCTTTTATTTTTTAAATGTGCCTTAATTTATAAATTTCTACATCAATTTTAATTATAAAACGTGTAGTTATTGCACATATAACATTTCCGATATAATTATACGAATATTATTTAGTGATATCTTATAGTTGTTAAGACATTCAAAGGATATCAATTTTGTACACAACATCTATTTCACATAATAAATATATTATATGCAAATGAGCAATTTGTCTAATAAATTTGTTATCGACATTATTGAAACGATATTATTGTATACATTTATGACAGGCAGCTACACATGGTAGTATAACGATCATATAAACTATAATGTAATAATAATATATCATCTAAACTGTCTATATATATATATATATAGTTATATATTTAGATCAAGTGCGAAATTCGTTTTTATGGGATTTATAGTCACGTTTTTTACTGTATGATGCAATTGTGGTAGCCTACTGATATGCGTGACAGATGATCCCGCTTTTGAAATTTTTATTTGATCACTTTATTGTGTTGCTTCACTGCAAAACCAGCAAAGCTTACCCCATCCATCCCCTCTATGTCTTGGCACATCCATCCCCCGAGGAAGTGGTGAGTATCCTCCTCTTTCCTCTTCAATTGGGAAGGGGTCAGGCACCGGGGGAGGGGGACCTCTACCCGCCCCTTCTGAGGCTGGTATTGTCGTCATGTTAACTGGAGTTGAAGTGGCGCCGACATGTTGCATATGCTCTTGCTGTTGTCTAATGGTGAAGGAAGATGCTGTGTGACCGCCTGATCCCGTGGAGGGTTGTGAGTAGTCGTCTTCACCACCACTACAAGGGAGAAATCAGAGCATGTATAAGTGAGCTACAATTCTACAATGGGCTATATAGTAATATATAACATACATTATTATTTTCTGTAAATTTAGATATATTGTTTTCTTATAATGAAAGCAGTTTATATTAGCATATCCACTAAATTTAGCTTTAACATATGAATAAAATGCTGATTATTTTATGTACGTATTACACATTTTGTGATATTAATAGGATACTTTTTCGAAAATACACAATTTGGTATATTTAACTAAATTATTATGATTTAGTTCGCAAAATGGCAATAATATATGCAAGTAAATTGTTTGTGGCAAAATCTTTTTTATCGATTTTGCTCTGCTTTGAAGAGACGTTAATTGTATACATAATAAATAATCAACGGTTATTAACAAGCAACAAAATATTTAACCACACAAAGCGATTTATTAATTTCTTGAAATGAAAAATTTAGTTACGCTGGCATAATAATACTCACTAGTAGTTGTAATACATATCTCCATATTTTCGTGGATAATAGGGGGAATCAGTACCGGGACTGAAACGAAGCAAGTCAAAAGCTGGCGATAATACATACACTTTTACGCGATAAATTGACATCAATAAATATTTATATATATTAAACAAAAGGGAAAATAGGGTGACATACGATTTGAACAATTAAACCTGTATTTTAGATATTGTAAAAGCAATAATAAAAGAATATAATTTCTAATGAATAATTAACTATTTTATTTATTAGAAAATAATTATTAGGAAAATAACTATGCATAAGCATACAAACTATCTCACTGGTCTGTGTTTAGCGAGTAGAAAAATACCATACTTCAGATTTGTACAATACGTAGATTTTAATGTGACACATCATTTGTTGAGTTCACTTTTTAAATTTTATTTCTGTAGATAACAATTGCTCAGTGATATAGCCTCAAATATTTAGTGATAAGTATGCAAACGATACATTTGGTTGTAAACAAAAGTACATCTGGTCTTAAGCCACAAAAGTTTTTAAACTTCATTATTAAACCTGAAACCCTCAACTGATACCAATAGATTTGTATATTTCTAAGTTGTATTCCTTTAAATTATTAGAATAAGGACAGAGTCTGCTAGCATACAAATTTAGATAACTTCAATAGCTTCAGTTTGATATATTTTGACACGTTTAATTTCCTAATCGATAATAAACATATAATAATAAAAAAAGTACGAAATCGTACTTTTCTGAGAATGAACAAATTATGTTATGTTTATTTTAAAGAAATTAATGTACAATTTCCCAGAAATAAAAAAAATACAAAAGAAGTGACAAAGTTTTAATAAGCATATGTCTATGACGTAATGTATAATACATACCATTTTATCTAGGTGTGAAGTGACTTAATTTTCGTTTTTTATTGGATTTAAAATAAACACATAATTTGCATGCAATCTAAGATTTAAGGAGACTGCAAAGTAAGAGTAATACAATCGATACAGAAAGGATGACGTCGTGATAAAAGTTTTTCAATGAGATTTAAAAAATGTATTCAAAGATTTCGTGGGAATTAACATTAAAGTTTCTAACATACATCAAAAAGCCTGCTATATGTGTATTTTTATGGTATTACAATAATGTAACGAACGTTGCTATGATTAGAATATAATCTAAAAACATGTTGCATGGATTACAATGTAGACTATAAGTCCTTAGATGTATATATAACCCTTGTCATATTTAGGTGAATATTTTGTTTTAAGTTTATTAATTAATCGACATATTTTTCGCATATATTTCAATAATAGTGCTTTAATAAGTTGAAATGTGTTAATAAATGTAAATTATATATCAAATCAGACCATTTTATCATAAGTTTGTAATATTTATCCTCCAAGGATGCTTAACAAATTATTTGACATTGTTTGTAACTTTTTGGTTGGATCATTTTATATCGTATCTTTGTTAGATAGTTTACTAATTAAATGTTTATGTTTTGAGGATAACTTCTACTTTATTATATTGCTATATTAATATTTTACAATAATATACAATAACAACTAATAAAAAATAAAAAATCTCATTAAAATTTCACATCAAAGCTATGCCAATTTTATAAATGCCTATTTGAAACATATTGGATTAACCCAGCGCAATATAACATTTTAACATGATTTAATCTTTTTTAATCAAAATTATCAACTAAAATGCCATTAATAATTATTTTTCTAAATGCGATGCACCTCTCATCTCTTACTATATTGGAGTTCATTAGGGTTGCAAATATTAAACTGAGCAATAGACACCCCTCAATAAAAATAGCAATTGGCAGAATATTAATTTTTTTCTGTAATAATGTACTGAATGATATCATGACGAAAAACTGTTTTAATATCGAGACATTTACGAAATCTAGTTTTCTGTAATTGTTATTTTTTGTTATCTTTGTATAAAATGGATTTTCGCTTACCTCTGTTCTCCATCATCCTGGGGGTATACAGGTCCATTGCTGTCGTATGGATCTTCTTTTCTGAAACGAAAAGAATATGTCCAGTGTATTGGCCGCCTAGTCTAAATTAATGTATCCTAAAATTACAATAAAATATTTGTAAATTATTAAATCGTCATGAGGAGGTTGTAAAGTCTCGGAAATTTTTTTAAATTTCAGATTTTAAGATGAAGAAGACACTGAGCGTTTTTATAAGTGATTTATGTTGTTTATTATTGTGGCTAGACAGAGACGGTTATTAGCATACGACATTTCGAAGAACTGTAACGAACTTTCTTTAATGTCGACAAATTTATTTTATATTTACAGCCAAAATAAATGTGTTTTTATTCAATATTCCCTTGATTCAGTTGGTTCATTCCCAATTACAGTTGCAATTAAGTATTTTAAATACGCTGATGGTGATTGTTAGACCTTAGACCATCTTTTTGTGAATCGATCCACGACTGTCTTCTATCGAATGTGATCTTGAGCTGTTCTAAGAAGAGCGCTGAGGGGTTGATTAGTCTCCTTTATGATATTGTCTACCTATTGAATTCTCGGATGTCTCTTCTGTTTCCACTTTTCAATCCCATTATCATTGTCTTCTCCAAACTAGGGCCATCCTGATTGCCATGTGGCCAAAATAACTGAGTTGAGTTTTCGTTATCTGGACCAGAAGGCTATCTGGGTTTCTGATGTCATTCAATACACTTACTTTCGTTTGTCTTTCTATTCTCTAGATCCCAAGAATTTTTCTATATACTAATTGTTCAAACGATTTAACTATTTTTCTTTATGCCGCCTTTATAGTAAGATTCTTCTCCATATCTAACTACTGAGAAAACAAGGTTTTGCATCACTTCCAATTTCGTTGGCTTCTTTAGCCCTTTGTCTTTCGAAATCCTACTGCTGACCGTCCCACTGCAATTCTTCTGTCGATTTATTTCCAGAAATATTTGTCCAATATTATAATGCACAGAGGAAATTAAAATAATCGAACTTTGTTAACTCTTTTCCCATCCAGTTTTTATTATATCGTTTCCGGGATCTGTATTTTAATTTCCATTTCGTTATTTCTACATTGAGATTGAGCCCTAGTTTCTCACATACTTTTTTACTTTGTTAAGGATATGTTGTGTCGCTTCTATCGATTCTGACAGTTCTGTGGTATTAACCGCACATCTCAGATCTTTTATTCGTTCACCTCGGATAGAAACTCTCCCATATTCTTAATCGACCTAAATCAGTAAGCCCCTCTATTATAATGCGCTTAAAATATATAGTTTGAAAAGGAAATAGTGATTGTACACACTATTGCTTGAGTGCATTTGAAAGTAATCTTATTCTACTTCGTCTGTACTTAAATTTGCTTATTGATTATTATATAGAAATTCGAGATCCGGAATTCCCATTGGTTAAATGTGGACCACCTACTTTCATGGTCAACGGAGTCGAAGAAAACCATAACCGATTTTTGGCTCTTATCTATGATCCAGTGCATGTTATCTATATAGACGCTTGTTCCTCTAAAACCAGCTTGTCTGTTTGGCAATTATTTCTCGAGATCTTTCTGAAGTCTCTCTACGATTATACAAAACACTATTTCACTGGCGCGTGAGATCAAAACTGTTGTGTTGTTTTTTTATTTAAAATATTTTTTAATGTAGTATTCCCAAGAAGGGAAACTACGCGTCTCCCACCACGTTTACCAAAATATATTCACAATAGACCTGTGTGATTAACATGACTTACTAAGTGAACTAGTCAAGCAGATGTAGACACCAGGATAAGCAACAGAGGAGAGTAGCCACAGCAGAAGACACCGTGTACTAAACCCTTTGATGGCTTTGGGGTTTATTGGAGCCCAACGTGACTTACAAATGCTTAGTAATTCTACTATTTTTTTGCAGGGATGTCATCTCCCATGAAAATTTGTATTTTTACAATAAATTTGCTGTAAAAATTTAACGATACTCGCAGCCGATAAAACAATAAAAAATTAGGAGTAGGTTATTCTGTTTGGAATGCTAGGGGTCCAATGGACCCCACATTGCAAAACATATAACCGTGGCGGAGTAAGCACAAGTGTGGGTGGTTGAAGGTGATGAGTGGTTACATCCGCACTTATAACTTGTTGACAATCTTACGTAATACGTACAATTGAATGTGATGTAGTGTTTTGGTTATAAGAACTAATATTTTATAACTGTAAAATACAACACGTAAGCGCCTAGATACGTACGTAGATGCACAAAGTATCATAACATACAGTTCGGAACAGGTTCGAGACCACTCTTGGACTCTCCCGTTTCTGGCTAGCAGCTGTGTCAGTCAAGTATTTGCGAACCTTAATGGGTTCGTGTTGCATATAAATACTTCTGTAGATTGATATAATGGAATGAATAGTCGGAATTGGACTTATATAAAGTATTGCGCAACGGATATTGTTGTTAGATATGATTCACTATGAACTTCTTAATAGTCCATTGTTATTAAAACTTCAACATTCGAAATATGGCAGTTCAATATACTGTTGCTCAAGCTTTGGAACATCTTATAATGTCATCTGACAATGAAGAAACTGTTTCGGACATGGTAGACGATGAACTTGAGGTGAAACTCGAGGAGGAAGAATAACAGGAGGAAATGGACAAATGTGATGTGTCTGCACCACTTGCACAACGACTTGGAGATCTTTACAGTCCCGATGGAGAGGTATGGCACAAGCAACCACCACTTGTCGGACAACGACCTGCAAAAATTATTCTTAGTCATCGACCTGGACCGACTCCATATTCGAAAACAAGACTTCACAATGAATAATCTTTACATGTGAAACACTCGTCATTGAAATGAATCGTGAAGGTCCATTGGTCACTAGAGGCGTTTTTCAGCAGACATCTGTAGCTGAAATGCACGCTTATATTGGTCTGTATATTCTAAAAGGAGTGTACAAGGACATTATGGAAGAGTATCGATGAATTGTTCAATGAGTAGCATAGACGGCACATATTAAAAAAATATATGACTTTGGAACGATTCAAGGCACTGCGCTGTCATCTGCGATTTGATAACAGGGTAACTAGAAATGCACGACTTCAAAGGAATAAGCTTGCAGGTGTACGGCTAATTATTGATGACCTTACAAGTAACTAACAAAGATGTTACCCTCTTGGCTCAACCATCACTATTAATGAACAACTGTACCCTTATCGTGTAAGGTGTCGATACATCCAATACATTTTCTTGAAACTAGCCAAATATGGTCTCTAAATTATGGGCGCTCAATGATTTACGGTCTGCTTATTGTTGTGATTTACAAATGTACATTGGGAAAAATGAATACAGACAAGGACGTTAATAGGGTGAACATGTAGTGCTGACTCTTATAGAATAGATGCGTGGTTCTGGTTTGGCGTGACTATTGACAACTTTTTCTGTTTCTGTAGGTTGTTACGTCAACTGATGACAATGAATATGACACTGATAGGCATGCCATTATGAGGGCAAATTGTCGTGAGATGCCTAAGGAATTTCGACACCACTAAGGCAAAAACCTATTCTCCCCCAAGTTTGTTCACATTGATGACGAATTATGGCAATAATAAAGCAAAGTAATCAAAAATGGTTTGGTATTGAGCAGTCAGCATTCTGCTACAAATTTGGCAACACAGAAAGCAAGAAGTCATTGGTCATCGATAACTACAACAAAACGAAAGGTGGCACGGATTAGATAGACCAAATAGTTGGCTGCTACACTACGAAGTATAAGTCGAAGTGTTGGCATGTGCCTGCTTTCTGCAATGTTTTGGATATTGCTTGTCTCAATGCCTATGTGATGCACACAAAACTCATTCCGGAGCACAATGCCAGCAAATCAAATCGGAGAAGACTCTTCCTGTTGACTTTGGGTTTGCCCTGACTGAACTAGCAATGGGAATTCGGAAACAAATGACTGCACTACGTGTTGTTGGCACGCTGGAGATGGATCGCAAGACATACACCAAATGCATAACATGTGCAAAGTTCGTATGTGCTCAACATATGCAACACGTTTGCAAGTCATGCTTGAAAGGAAATGCCGCTTGAATCGGAATCGGTTTCGTTCTGATTGATTTCTTATGTATTTCATTAGATTCGGGTATTCTTTATAAGGAGTGCCTTGCAGTATTCTTTCATCTGTTTTGTATTTGAGATGTGTCGGGTAGAACATTACCATTTTCGTATTTTATACATCACACCTTTACTAACGACTAACAGGATATGTTTTTTCTTTAAATCCTTCGGTTTTATTTCATGGTTATGGATTTTATATATCTACATGTTATTTCGATGAAGTTTCTCTTATAACTGCGTATTTGCTTTGTTTCGTTGTCCCAAGCCATGCATGGCGTCCAATAAAAGATCGTAACAGATTCACTTTTCCCACTTTTACATTTAATTAGCCAATTATCAGAATTAAGTCTTTCTTTGGAATTTTGTCCAACTCTTACTCCAGATGTTTCTAAAAAATATTTCTTAATATATCTTCCAACTTTGTGATTGGGGATACGGATAGTGATGATTCCTTCGATTATCGAATTGTATCCCATAACACATCGCGCTATCATTTTCATGCAGATACATGCCACCCTGTTTTAGTAGGAGTTATAATTGCAGGTAATATTTATATTTATATCTATTAATTTCCAATTTTATAATTTCAAGCATCCCTTCATACATTTAACTTATATTCAGCATACTAAGTATATAGAATATTTTACCGTAAGGATGTGTTCACTTTTTCAATTGACAGTGGCTTTACCATTAGTCCTTTCAGAAAGTTTTAAAAAAACAGATAATTATGACTGTAACTACTTGATGGAGCATTGCTTCTTTTCCATTAGTATGTCTGAAACTTTCAGGACTGAGGGGTCAACCTTCCAGCATCATGATCATGTCGGATTCGTTTATGTTTGCAGTTAGTGTGATTTCTTATTGAGCAACAGTTGCAACTTCACCACAACACAGCTGAAGCTATGGTACGATAAATTTAACATATTCAAAATATTATACGATATGTTTATATTTGCAAAATTTCAAAGCGAAGTAATGTGTTGCACAATTGCTTGCTTTTCAAGTCTATAGGACCCGGAATAATTCCACTAGCTTCGGATACTAGCAACGTTGTTGCCCTGCACTAAACACTCTATAACAATATATTTACCATATATAAAATAAAATGACTACATTTAAATGCATGTAAAAACATAATTTTTTAAGGAAAAATAAAAAAGCAACATACTTTAATTTACTATACTTTATTATACGATTTAACTTAGATAAATTACTTACTAAAATTTCAGGATCTACTAAAATCTATCATTATATCTGATCAGTTGTACTAATCAAAACAGCTGATTTGACTAACATTAATAATTTATTAATTTAACGAAATTCTCTTACATTTTGAAGGTATGATTTAGCAAAATTAATCAATTTTAATATAAAATTTATCATATTTAAAATGTTTTGAATTATGAGAATGTCTGAAATATAAATAAGCTAAAAACATTCAATTTATCGATTTTTAAAAAATTGAACACTTTTCATTTCGTGATGTTCAAAATCATTCATTGTAAAAAAATTAACTTATCTTAATAATCATATTATTACTTCAATTTTTTAAATGTTATGAATTTATCTTTAATGACTTTTTATGACCAATTTACTGACTAAAATGATAATAATGGTATCTATACTAATAATAATATAAACTTCTACCATTTGATTCAATTTGTGTTAACAAATAGCTTTAAAAAATTATTTATGAATTTATGAATAGTCTCTAAAATTTAGAATTTAAATTTAGAATTTAAAATTTAAATTTAGAATTTAAAATTTAGAAATAAATACGTGAAAAGACAAATACATACCTGTCGTATCCATAGCTACGATGTTCACCTTCGTGAGGACTGAAGTTTAGAATGGAAATAAAACCAGACTAAAATTCGCTATATAATTTTATCATAAAGTGATAGTTTATATGCACACATATTATAATATACAGCTAGTTAAGTGAAAACAAAATCAAATGAAAAACATAAAAATAAATTAAAATTTAATCATATATTTAAAATCACATACTTAACGATAATAAACTAATTAAACGACGAAACTAAGTACGACGAAAAAACTTTTATAAGTAAACAACAATTAACAACTAAAATGAGCAAAGTAAAGTGTTAAACACTAATACAATTATTATTTAATATAGTGAAGCAGGATTTAGCAAGACACGAATATGACATTGAAACAGAAATCGATAAAAACCAAAAATTTGGAAAAGCGGGAACTAGGAAAAAAGCGCAATACAAAACAGAACTGGACAAGACCACAATGTGAGTCGAGGGGTGAGGTGGGTATTTTGACGGCACCTGAAGCTACTCTGACTATCCGGATGTTCGTCAGGGTGTTTTGCATAGTCCTGATAATAGGGGTCCACAGAGTCCACAATATCCGGATTGTAATAGGCGGGATAATTGTAATCCAGCTCTGGTTCTCTATACGAGTGCTGCTTCTGCAGGTCATCAAAGTTCTGTAAACGCGATTCGTCTGGATAGCCATATTGGTTGCTATAATAATGCTGATTGTTGTCAGGTGGGTAACCAATGCTGCCACCACCGCTGTCGTCATAGCAATATAAGGCAGGCTGTTGTTGATTGTCATAGTGATGATGGTTGCCATGGTTACCACCATAATCATCGGCGGCAGTCTCGTAAATATCCTGCCAATGATTGGCTGTTGATGCGATGGAGGAGAGGGGGCGTGCTGGTTGTTGACGGCCGTAGCCATGAGGATGGTGTTGTTGACTGTGATATTGGTCCGTTGTTGAGTATCTGGCGGGCCACCTGGATAAAAGAGGGTAGGTTGGCAGAAAGAGTGGAGATAGGTGGCATGCATTAGAGAGAGGAGAGTCCAGGAAGAGACTGCGGTACGGTTGGATTGGGTCACTGTTAAGTTGAAGTGTGGCCGTACTTGAAAGCAGTGGAAAGTTATGGTGCTTGTTTTTTATTGATCCTTATAGCCTATTGTCCAAAATATGTTAAATCAAAATTAATTCTTTTGAAGGTATATATATATATATAATATTTAGTAATCTTGACCTATCAATGTTTTAAAAATGCATTAATGTATAAATTAAAATTTTAACCAAATGAAATAATCTGTTTAAATAAAATCAATTTTAAACTTTCAATGAATGTGTCAGAATTCCTATGAAATAAATTCACAGTTTGATGTTAATAAGTTATTTATTTATTTTATAATTAGCAACATTTCATTTAAACTCGGAAATTTGCAATAATCTTAATATTTTAGAAGAAAGTATTTATTTGGTATCAATGATTTTACTACAACGAATTAAAAATAAATCTAAACTAAATTCGGTTATTATAACAAATCGAATAGATAACTTATAACTGAAATGGCTTTCATTTTACAGCAAAATACTTTAATTAAATATTGAACTTTAAAGTAGCCTATTTCAAAACAACATCAATTTTTTTTTTAAATGAAAAATTGTTAGCTGAAGCACGCTTTGAAAACAAAAGAAAAGTAATTGAAGCAATGTTTGTTTTATGTCTAACACGAACTTATTAAAAATGGACCAGCTATGTATTTTTAAATACATAACATTTCTGTTTATATATTTTTAAAATTTTAATAATCCATTTTTATAAATAATACAGTGCTTTATTTAAAATACTGTTTACCGTTCACAAACAGCCGTATATACATTTATAATTTATAATGAAATAGAAAATTCTAGCTAGAGTAATAAATAGAAATACAAAAGTGGGAATAAATAATTTGCGCATAATTTAAAATGTAACACAAAATCCAAAATGCAAGTGATATCCAATGCAAATGCAAATTGAATATACTCTATTATATAATATATTTACTAATGTATAAATGGAAATACAACAAAAACTGTGTCATACGGTATTTTATATTTTGTTGATATTAAGATATTTGGAAATAATGAAACAAATTTGATTGCATTTTTTATCGATTGAGTAGTTTTTATTTTACGTAAGAAAGCTTTTAAGTATGTGGCTGACGAAATTTTCTATTATTATAATTTCTACAAAAATAATAAATTCTAATTATCTAATTATTCATTCGACTCATGTTTGTATTGGTTTGTAAATTGAAGTGGTATCTCACTAAGTATTCAACTCAAACAACCATGGTAGAAGCAATTCATTAATTATATTGGTATAAAAAAAGTGGTAATGAATTTATTACACTAACTATAAAAGAGATATGACCCAGTGTTTAAAATAAACTCATCTAAATTTTAATCTTTGCAGATCCTTAATTTAATCCTTATTTATAAAGATTAAACATTTTAAATTTTAGAATAATCTAAAAATATTTAAGTATTTTTATGATGTATGAAGTTAGCTAATAACATATTTTAATTATAATAATTATAAAAATGGTGGATAATATTAACCCTTCGTGTGATGTAGTAATAGTTTTAGTTGGCATGAGATAATCATTGATCTACTGCTATATATAATTGAATTTGACTGATTTATATTAACAGTAACCAACATATCATAATAAATGTAAAAATATACTTGTTTGAATAAACCCATATGTCGTAACTTTTAATAATTCTACAGACAATATGAAATGAAACGAAGGTGAAACAGTTTCATTAGTTTAAAATGTTTACTTAAATTAAATATAGTTGGTAATTAGTTACGACATATAAAATTATTTAATATTTTTAAATAAAAATTGTTAAAAAATCTTATTCTAAATTAGACAATGGTCCACTTTTCTGTTCTATGGTTAATAATAAGTTTGTATATTCGATTACATTTTACGAAAGGAAAACATGTTCTGCCTGTCAAAATAATCTATATTTTACGATTGTAAGATCTGTATAAAGTTGTGAATTGTAACATACAATACATTATAGCCCATCCTCCCGTAGTAAGATAGGGGGGAGTTAATATTTCTAAATCGTCTAGACATTGGAATAAATTGACTTCTATAAGAGAGAAAAGTTAGCAAGCAGACAATTATAGAAAAAAAAGGAAAAATACACGTTCTTTCATTTTCAATATAACACAATTATGAAAAGTCTATTTTATTAACTTTTAAAATAATAATAATAATAATAATAATAGTGGCTTTATTTCCTGTATAAAACGGTGTTTATAAAAAGGAAAACGATGCAACAAAAAGACATTATTATATAATATAAAGATAATACAAAGATATAATTATAATGCATAGATGTTAATTAGTCGAGATATTGCATTTTTTCATGATTGACAGAAAATACTTTTCGCTTTCAAAAACGAAAACTGAAGACATTCTTAAAATTAAAACTTAATATTTTAGAATGCATTATATGGACAAAATGTTTTCAACAATGTCATGTTCAAAGATATTGTAAAAAGAAAAAATACTTAATTAAAGTTGTTATAATTATGTATATATAATTATATAAACTATAATATTTTTTACTATTATTTTAAGAAGGCTGACGTCATAAAATGGTAAATAATAAACTATCGATAAACTATATAAAGGAAGCTATAGATATTCACTAACTGTTATCAAAAGGAAATATGAAAGCTACAGCATTCCAATACAGACTGATCATATAACTATAACAAATTCTAGTTGTTATGGACACCAAAGGCCCTGTTTTAATAATAAAATATTAAACAATTTGATTGGTGAAAAATAGATTACAACTTCTATGAACGTTACGGAAGAATGTTCAATGTTTATACAGTTTTCATGAAAGTATTTGTTTACAGGTAGCACGATTATTTAGTTTTCATAATCTATAAAACTATAACAAAATGTCCACTTTAATGCTATAGAAGCACCAAGGAAGGCGGAAGGGAGGTGAAACCCACGATTCCTTCATAGTTTACTACTCAAAATCTACTCTCTATCGTTATGAGATTACTAATACTCTTTCAATTCCATAATGCCGTTTTCTTTATGACTTAAATTTTTTGTTATAAATTGCCTCGTTTTCTCTATTAAAAACATTTATTAGATTTATTATTAAAAAGTATTTATTTATTTAGTTAATAGTCTTAAACTAATTCATTATTTTATTCCACATTATATTTTTCGATAACAATTTTTTGGCGCTCATCAGATTACTATTAAGACTGTTAGAAATAGACTAACAAGAGTTTTCAGTGTTTAGTTGTGTCTATATTTAGTCTTTATTTAGTCGATATCCCAGCGACTGACTAGAGAACAAATCATATTTAACATTGACTTGATAAAAACTACAACATACATATATGTAATATATTATTTAAGAGTATTTAATTTCATAGATTAATTGTTACTGGATAAATAATATCTCCTTCCCCCTTTCGGCTAAAAGCGCCTTGTGACGTTAATTCTCATAACTTGAATGTTCACCCCCATAAAAACGAACAAGTTGATACAATAATGTATCTGATATCTACTTATAATGTAATGTAACAAACTGTGCCTTTGATGATACTGAAGATTTTATCGGACATTAGTAAAAAATACTGAGCTTAAGAACACAAGAATAATAATATAACGATATAAACGTATTGTGTGAATTTATTAGTAAGATAAATTCAACCATATTTAAATTAATTATGTATACATACTGTTCCCGGTAATTGAAATACCTGGAGTCATTCAGACTGTCATAAGAGGGAAACTGCATATCATGACGATCATCATGGCTGAAAGAAAATAATTGCAATTAAACCTATAGCTAAGTTGCGCAAAATATTAGAGGCACAGTTAAGTACAAATACACTATTTAAAAAAATGCGCTGTTTAGCAAAAAATAGACTTCAAACAAAATTCGCCATTTTCGAAAATTACCACACTTTGCACATTTAGGTAACTAAAATATAAAATAGTGGCGCAGTGTACGAGAATAATTATATTATGTTCTAGTATTGATTGATTAAGTAAACTCCGTATACTTTGTAATATAAATTGAAATTCCGGCGCTATACCAAATAAATATTTTAATAATTTATACAAAATATACAATATTCGTTTTTTCAAACGTTGTAATATATTTTCTTTACGACTAAAACTAATAAACATAGTGTATCTAGCCTCTTACGCATTTACATATTTTACACATTTAGACGTGTTTGAAAAACCATCATCATCATCATCAGCCCGTATCGGCCCATTGCAGGGTGAAGGCCTCAGCTTGACGTTTCCACATTGATCTGTTGTTGGCTAATTGCTTCCAGGTTGGTGCTTTCGTGAACATCGTCTTCCCATAGCGAAATATGTCTGCCCCTCGTCCTTGTCCCGTCCCTCGGAATCCATTCCGTCAATCTTGAGGTCCAACGGTTATCTTGTTGTCTCGCAATGTGACCTGCCCAG
>JAUZND010088241.1:0-15402 GCA_034780555.1 Coelogynopora nodosa
TTTGGTAACCTAAAGTCGAAAGACGGTGGTTTTAAACATTATTCTTGTTTTTGTCCGAAGAATATTTAAATTATTTTTATTACAATAGTCCGGACAAGTGGATCACTCTGCTCTCTTTAGATCTTTTTCTTTTGAGATGTAGTTCATCTTATATGCGAAATTCGGCATGTTTCGAAAAAAAATAAAACAGTAATTCTATCTTCATAGTGCATCTTTCCGCATCAATATATTTCAAATGAGACAAAATATATTTTCAATTATTTGACTAAATTTATTAGCATCGACTATTTGGTGATAATTCACAAATTGCTTATTTTATAAAATAATAATTGTTACCAAAAGACTCAGAATTAAAAGCACACACACCCAATAGTTGGTAAAATTAATTGTCAAAGGGTAATCAAAACAGTTTGTATCTTTCCTATAGTCAATTTTTTATTCAAATTAGAAATACGAAGCCCCTTTAAATATTGTATTTTCATGTTTCAACAAATTTAAAAATGTTAATATAAATTATAATTGACAAATAATTTATCCCTGTCAAGTATAATACAAAACCCCAAATAAGTGGCATTATGTCACATTCAATTCATAAATATATAACTGGAGAGGCGGTATAATTCACCTGCAGTAGCCTCCAGCTTCAGACAGGGATATATGGAGCACTGCAGGTCCCCAAGACCAACATAGATGCGTGCCCCGGCCGGTATCTGCTCCCAGCAGTCCTGCAGTTGCCCCACCTCCTCCCCGGGCGGCACAATCTTTGGTAGGAGGTCCAGGGGGAACCCGGCCATTGACAGCCTGCCATAGTGGGGTCACAAGATTCAGAGTGAATCAGTCATCTAACACGCAAGTTGAGGCTATAGTAAATTTCACTGTGTTTGTGACATTCGGGCACTTTTTTATAACGAATTTTCCTGGATCTCTACATAAAATGTAATGGCTATTTTAGAAAGCATCCACAAAATATATAAATTATCTTAAAAATAAGTAAAAACTTTAGTTTAATCTGGAAAAGGTGGCTTTGAAGGAGTCATAAATTTTTTCTGATTTCCCCAACGGCGCATATTTTCCCTATTCTAATTATGTAATGGGGGGAAATATTTCACCTGTGCAGTAACGTTAGTAATGAATGTTTATAACGTGTTTTAATGTGTATACTAAAAAATAAAAAAACAATACTGGAGTTTTCTAAAGATCATATAGATTAAATTTCACAGAGAGCATAAGGATATATGTTATATTATAATCTAATTTTAGTCAAACCAAAATACGTGCATAAATATTACAATTCTAATGTACACACACTTTCAGGATATTGCATAATATATTTCTTAACAAAAAACAATAGCGGTTAGAACAAATTTATCCATTTTTTTCAATTACTTTATATGAAGTTTAAAATAGGTAATATATCGATTAAGCTGAATCCTCAGCAAGCACATAACAGTAGTAAACAACATCAGCTATATATATATATATATATATATTACTTTTATTCACAAAACAACTTGAATCATAATATGTAACACCAAATCGTAAAATGTCTATAACATATAATTTACGCATTCATACCAAGATGTTTCAACCTATTCATTTTACCTGTGTTGTGATTTTCACGTTTTAAATTACTGATGATGAACAGTCCTGGACAAGTGATTAATTTGGGTGATTACATTAATTAAACATTGCAATTAACAATTAGTAATATGTTGATTCTTTGTCGTTGCAAAAAATCGACTAAGAATGACAGAGTAAGTTAGACAGAGAGAGAGATGGAGTGGTTATGATACCAAACATTAAAACAAATTTTGAGCTAAACATCAGAGTCTTTAAGAAAACCAGTTTTTTTAACAATGCTTATATCGTAACTAAACGTCTATTTTAAATATCCTGAGGTACAAATTTAGCATACCGTTTCGTAACTGTAAAGCCAAGATCACATATACTTTACTAAGAAATTAAAAAATATATCAAACTAAAAAAATGTGTTTTTTATTCTATTAAAAATATAAAACAGAATATCCGGAAACTTGATGAAATAAACACACACAAGTTATAGCACACTATATTATTATTTTCTTTATTAGTATGTGTAGCGATTCATAATAGAAATGTGAATAAGGGTACAACTCTATGGCTACGCGGCTTTGCTATACATGAGTAAAAAAGAATAGATCTCTAGCCTTCCATTCTTAACCTGCAGTTATCATTCTTAACCTGCAGAGCAAGTTATCATTGTTTTCTAAAGCGAATATTACAAAATATTTCAATAAATATTAAGAATATAGTACATGCCAACCATTTATATCATTGTATTGATAATAGTGAATATTTAACATAATATATATATATATATTGCCGAGATTTTGTGAAACAAAAAATACAACTTAGTATAAAGTAGAAATAGATGAAAATCGAGGTTGAAACGACACTACGGTAAAACTACAACCGAACAGATTAAACAAAATTCTTTCTAAAATAATTGTATCATCAAAACTCCAGGCTTATATGGGGCACTAATAGACATACTAAAACGTCAAAATATTACGACCTGCTTACTTTATTTTTGATTATCAACTTACAATTACGACCAAGTAAGACGAACGGAAATTTAGTCAATATATAGCCATTAATGCTTCTTTTCTTTTATAACTTGAAAACGACGACATATATCGAGATGCGGTGTGCATTCCCCAATCGAATTACTTTTGAATGATCATTACAGATAGATGTCGTTTCATGGTGTTTAGATAACTAATAGTTGTATATCACCAAAGTACTTCAATTTATTGATCAAATCAAATTGATTCATACATAATCGAAAATTAGGCCGCATATATCAATATAATTAGCTTAAAACTTTTACTAATTTAACACAAATCAAAGAGAATTACTAAAATAAAGTATCTTATTGAAATTCAAAATGAATTGAAGTCATACATATCAATGCTAAAATGCTCTGCAACACAATTTCCGAGAATCGGCATATATGTTGCTTATCTTATCTCCGGAAGATAAAACAGCGTCGAGTAACGGTACCGTATTATCTCACCCAACCTATGCTTAGTTATTATAGTTTCTAGTAACGACCCCATGATCTTTATTTTTTACAATAAACTAAATTGTTAATTTCATCTAAATAATCCTACAACAGCAGAGTTCGATGTTCTAATTAAAAATAGAACAGCAGCTTACAACCTACACTGTAGGCATTATTGGATATGACAAAAACAGGCGTTTTTTTCAGTTTTTCAGACAATTTTTTAGTTTTTTCTGATATTTTTCAGAAAATTTATCAATATTTAGAAATTATTTTAAATTTATCATGTAGAGCAGCAAATCTAACTTGAATCCAAATTTCAGTTTAATAGATAAAATGGTTCTGGAGACAAAAGTGGTCAAACATTATTATTATTATTCTAATTCTGAAGACTCAATCACAACCACAAAAATGTTAACTAATTTGGCTGAAATAGATACGTTATGTACTTTATGAGTTGAAAAAGAGTTCGTTTTTTTTCTTTTTATAAAAGACAATTTTTATGTTATGTTAGACAGTTTTGACAATCTAAAAGTTGAACAAAATTAATACTATCTAATATTAAAAATATCTAATACACAACAAAAAGTAGTGCAATGTGTGAATACTAGGAAAAATTGCCTAAATATATGCTAATTAGTATAAAAAACCATGATATCTAGTAAACGAAATGTTCTAAAAATGTGAAGGTGGACGACTTGAAACGTGCAACTCTACAATAACAAATATCTGAATTTATAGTGTACGGATGGACGACTTCGCAACACATAAATCGAAATAATCAGACAGCTGGCGTCTGCACCATTTAACTTTTCAAGTAGTTCTATATCAATTGGTATATTTATTATAAGGCTATATTAGGGGACAAATATGTCTATACGTTTTCAGGTTGTCCATTTATTACTGTTTTACGTTCTGTCTTTTAACTTACTAGATATTCATCTATGCAGTTATTTTACTATTCATCCACGTCCTTTAACTGTGGAATATAAATTAATTATTAAATTCGAAAAGTGTCCTTCCTAAATTTGGGGATTGTAAAAAATATGTTAACTACAAATAAGTGAAAAACTTTTGATAGTACTATCAACATATAAAATGAGCTAAGAGTGTAAGTTATATCACAAATTGATCTACTTAGATCAATTTGTGATATAACTTACACTCTTAGCTCATTTTATATTTCGTATACAGATTAAGCAAACTTCGTTATTTTTTTCACAATAAGCTAATTGAATGAAATTTGCGTTGATCCCTTCGATTTATTAGAAATTGTAGTTGGACGTTATTTAAGTAAATTATTATTGACAACTTAGAAAAACTCCAGTTTAATGAATTGTTATATTACATAATGACCCAATTATGAAATACAAAATTTGCAATAATATTGTAGATTTTACAAAGTATTTATCTCCTATTACTAGAAAGGGGCGAAATTATCTCATTTTTCATCTAGTATTAAAATGAGCTTACAGAGTAATCTATATCATATCTTTTATGGTACGAGTTACACACTTTTTGCCATTTTTTGGCCAATAATAAAATTGATATAGTATGAAGACACAATAATTCCAGTGGCGCTTGTGCATTATATGTATGTATACGAAAACGACAAATGTAATAGTTTGGCATATCAAACATGATTAGTGGCATAAAAAATTGTTCCGATAAGGCATAAATATATAAAAACACATCCTAGATTGTAGCTGAGGTATTTTGATAAAATTGACTCCATATATGGGAATGAGAGGTTCTAAAAGTAATCACACGGAAAATTATACACAATTATCTGGTAGAAAGTATTTATCGTTTATAGTTCATGTTGAACATGGCCGGACATGGCTCTTTTTTTCAATAAATTGAAATATACGTTCAATCGACAGAATAATTAAGCCTACTAGATTAGTAATTAAATATATGTACAATTCAATTACGTACATCAAGTTTATAAAATCGTATATAATTCACTAAAATTAAGTCTATATAATGAAAACACATAACGTACAGGAATTTTATGTGGAAAACTAACATAGTTTGCGATATTAATTAAAACGCAGTATAACACAAAACATTCGAATAATACATCATTATAAGATAGGCATATAAATGTAAAAGAATGTATATAAACAACAACATTCCAATTGTTATCTGACTTTTCTATCTGCTGTATATTAAAACGAGAAATGGCAGTTTTAGCTGACTTTAATATGATAGTATGTGCTAATATTAAAAAATATAGTAGACAATTTTTTTAATACATTTTATATATTTCAATGTTCTACTTTCCTATGAATTAGAATTTTATTTTGGAAATGTAAGACTTTCCAATGATTTTAAAATTCCTACGAACTTTGCATAATGTATGCAATTTTCCCAAAAATGTATTCTTAATTGAAAAACATTGCATTACAAAAGCAGACACATACTCTGAAATATGCTGTAGCGCAAAAACCGTATTGGTTTATTTATACAATGTAATCTATATACAGAAAATAAAATTTCAAATGACTTTATTTATACTATATATTCAATATATAGAAAATAAAACTTCAAATTCACAAACAAATTAATTGAACTATACTTTTTAAAGGAATAATTTATTATCCGTCTTTATAAAGACAGTATACATACATATCTAATCACACAAAACGAAACATATATATTTTGCTTGTGAAGTGAAAAAATTCAACTTGGTAAGATTAGACTTAATCACAACCAAACACAAAAACGAAAAAGATACCCAACGGGCAACCTGTTATTCTATTTCTAGATATAGACTAACAACAACCAACATCAACATAAAACAATTGTACAATAATAGTAACAATATACCATTAACTATGTTAGTCCATTATAAAATTCAGTAATAACTTTATAGTCACTAAATAATATTTATAATACGTTTAGTCACATTATTACTTTCTCAACATGATGACAAAAACAAAAAATGACTAATGTTTACCTTACCGCTATTTTTATTTTACAGAACAATGATAAAACTTACTTTTATTGTGGCGAGCAAACTATTATTCACAGTAATTAATTTTTTCAATAAATTAATGGTAGCATAAAAAAACGATTCAATCAATGATAGAAAACAATGCAACAGTCTTACAGTCTTATAACATGAGTAGAATCGAAGATAATAGCTTTGGAAAATACTGGCACTTGAAAAATTCACATTACAAAAAAGGAACTAACCATTTTAATATATAGTTAACAAATAGATAGTAAAGAGACAAGGAATCCTAGTCAATGTGTTGAAATCGAAGCATCATACTCCTTACAATATCATTAATTTAATTATTAGAAGGAGAAGACAGGTGTAGCCTATGTCAGCATATATACATGTTTTAATAAAGTAAATTAAAAGAATCAAAATTTCCATTGATAATTAATTTATTGTCAAATGACCTTCGTGCTATTATACAACCACTAAATATAAGAAAATCTAATATAAAAACATGAAAATGTAATCTCTATGAAATTTAAATGTATTTCATAACTTCGTAAGAAAATTTAATGATAACCACGAAAAAGCATTTCTAGTATGTCAAATAGAGAATTTATTGTTATCCCCTTAGTAACCCATAAAATCGGTTTCTGATTATATTTTCTGTTTGACTCGATTGACCCATTCTAAAACGGCCGTATTACAGAACGCGTGCTAAGAATAAGGTGGGGGCCAGTGCTAGGATTGATTGTACTGATAGTTGCATATATTAATAGATAATATACAACATAATATGCAGCTTTGATATGGATAGCTAGCTACACGCTTCTCTCACAACATATTGACATCATTTTCTTAACAGTTTTTATGCTGAATTATTTCGAGCACCAAAGTCTAAATATATAAGTAAACTGTTTCTATTCCATATTATAATATGGCCTATACTGTATAAACACTACAGCGTTGTAGTTGTAGAACTGTATTGTTAGATAACAGCGGGCTTATAGAGTAATATCAGAAAACTTCAATATTATATTAAAATAAATATATATACTAGTATCAATATTATATTTGAAATTTCTATATTTTATTTCTATATCTTCCTAAAGTATATAATTATAGAGATATGTTAATTAATAATAACAATAATCTCTTATAAATCCCAAACATATCATTTACTCTAATAAACGTAAATGAATTACTGCAAATTAAATATGGTACATAACACTATGAAAATTATTTGGATGACAGTTTATCCTGAGAATATTTATAATATAAAAAATTATACATCGTAAAAAGTGAAATCAATAAAAAATTACTCAACCACGCTTAATTCGGTTTTCTTGAACCTCACTGTGATAACAGAGTTATGCAAAAAAGGGAAAGAAACACATTATGGTTTCTTTTTCAAATCAAATATATATATTATATATATAGCTAGCTATATATCGACGTGCATTAATTTAGAAAGTAAATAAATCAGTCAGCGGTGCACAGCTCTACAGAACTAGATATAATCATGATATGTAATTGAAATGATTCCACTGAGATATTAAAATAATTGTGTACTTATTATTGCGTTGGTTCACAATTTTGAACACTTTTTTGAACATATATATTTTATAATCATTGAATATATTGATTAATTAATTATTATTAATGTTATTAAAAACGTATTTTCGTTTTGAAATAGACTATTAGAAACTATTGTGCATCAATATGGTAAGTCTTCAAACGTATAGTTTTTTATTTGCTTATAGAGGTATTATATTGTATCAATTGGCTTATGAAACATACATAACACTCAGGTAGAAGAATTGCATATTTCATGTGAAAATACATAAATAAATCGAATTTTTATTTTAATAAAATCATAAAAATTATCCACAAATTGTAAATAAATCTGAAATCAATAATACCACGCAGGGGTTACAGCAATAATTCGATAACTTATGCGTGTCCAATGCAAGACAGGCGCCTGGAGACAGCGGGATATGTCAACTGGAACACTTATCCTTCTCAGCGAACCTAATCGTCTAGAATAGCATCGAATGCCACTCAAGGAATACGAAAAGAGATTTAATACATATTTCTTAATTCACTGGATATTAATGAATGTACAAATATCGTGGCTTTTCTATAAATAACCGACTTTTTCACTTGATATGATTGCATAACGGTGTTCACATCATCGAGAATTATGAGTCTGACGTATTGACGCTATAGCATATAAATATTGACAGATAATTTTTTAATTCACATCTTGTTTTCTAGCTATTACAAGACGATAAAGTATTCTTATCTTGTCAATTCTATCCGCCCTATCCATATAATCTAGTCAAATAATTGTTGAATACTGTCTGCGTGTAATGGATGTAACAATATATATTTGTCTACCTAGCCTGACTCAATTTATTGTTCCAGTATTTTTCCAAAGTGTCAATTTCATCTGTATTACCTTGCTATTTGTATGTTGTATCAATGTCCAAAAATTTCCTGAATGTGATGTGTTGTTTGACAAAACTGGACAACTGTTTATTACTGACAATTATTAGTTTTCCACTCTGAGTTTTAAACTTGCAACTCAATAAATTAAAAAGTGTCACGATACTGACCAGCAGTAGTACTGAAAGGGTCGATTCGAGTACACTTTTTGACCTTTGACACTAACTATCCCCTAACAATATTTTTTTTACAATCGGGATCATTATGGATCATAAATGTTTCAAAATCTTTCATTGGGTATATATTTTTAGGGTAGTAACCTATGGCGACCAAAATTGGTATGATGACTCACAAATATGGGATACATATGTTTATACTACTTACACATATTTGTATTTAGAAACATTTACCAACGAGTTTAGAACTCATAATCAAGTGGTAAAAAGGGGGTGCAATAATACAGAATGACAGTAGAAAAATAGTTTTAGAGTTAACATGTTTAAAAAACAGTTCATAGAAGGGAAAGAAGATAGTATAATGAAGGAAAAGTAAAAGGAGAAAAACGTGAGTGCTACAGATGGAGAATTAGGAGACCAATGTACGAGGACCCCACCAGGCAAACCGACTTTCCTCGAGCTTCAGTCGAGAATAGAGTTGTGGAGGGTCCCGCTTGGAGCTTGTCCTGGTTCTGGGGCCAGTGGATCGACTGGGGTGGATGTGGGCGGCCAGGCTTTGCGGTTCTCCCGAAAGTAGCGACTTTCTTGACAATTTTTTCCGGTGCAAGAGACGACGGGTTCGAGGGTTGACCATCCAAGTTGATCAACAAAGGGAGCAGTTGTAGTTAGATGAGGCGCCCGGCAGATAGTACATGCTGTGTGATTGAGACCTTTGTCAAGGCGGTCAAGAGAACTTTTCGGAGCTACTTCTCAGAGTTTGTCGCAGTAGTCCCATGTTGGAAAAACGAGAGTTGAGACAAGGGTCTTTAGAGGAGAATTTCTCAAGTATTGGGAATAACGTCGGATTTGATTGATTCTCTCTCTCGATTTCTTTGCGACACCAGATAGATGGTTTTTCCATTTTAGATCTTCGTTGAAGATGACTCCGAGAACGTTAATTGATTTGGAGAGTGTAATTTCCTTATTTCCAAGTTTCAGGTTAAGCTGATTGATCAATTTCCTTCTTCTATGAGGTGTCGTGATAAGCATGGCTTGAGTTTGTCTGGGTTCATTGACAGAGACTTGTTTGAAGCGTATGCAGAAAATTCAGATGATGCATTGATTGTGATCTTTAATAACTTGTTCAATGAATAAGACGAGAAAACTAGAGTAGTGTCGTCTGCATATAGAAAACATTTACTATCTGTAAAGATTTCGGGCAGATCTGCAGTATATATTGTGAAGAGCAGTGGTCCAAGTACAGATCCTTGGGGGATCCTTCGGAGACCCTATGTCGAAAGCCTTTGACAAGTCTAAAGCAACTAATGCTACATACTTTCCGCAACAAATTTCTTAAATAACGTAGTCCTGTAGTGAAAGAAAACACGTGACTGTAGAGTGCCGAGGGAGAAAAGTGTGTTGCTCTTTTGGGACGATCTTGTAAGATGTTAAATGAATCTTGAAGACTTTAGAAACCACAGGAAGAAGTGCAATTGGTCGGTAGCTAATTGGCTGAGATTTTGGCACTTTGCCTTTGTAGGTCGGGGTGATGTTGGTTTGTTTCCAGTGTTCAGGAAAAGTACTGCTATTGATAGAGATTGAATAGATGGGACACATTCGTGGAGAGTACGCTGGCACCTACTTTCAAAACTCGAGCTAGTAATCTATCGGGTCCAGTGCTGGTTTGGATTTGGAGGATTTGAAGAAATGTCTTAACCTCAGCTGCAGTGATTTCATGAAAAACAAACTTAGGAAGAACTGGGTTGGGCAAGCTACGATAGGTAAAGGAAAGATTTTGGAGGTTAAGCTGATCTATGATTGTGGCAAAATTACGATTAGCAGCATTAGGATTAATTATGGGAAGAGGAGAGTGAGGTCGTAACCGTCCCAGGATAGAATTTAACATTTTTCATGTTTTCTGGTTGGTTGCCTTGGGCCTGTGCGAAGTCTTCAGAGATTAAATATTTTCTAGATGATCTGATTTATTTCATTACTTGATTCCTGATGGTTTTGAATTGGTCTAGGAGATGAGGCGGGAGGCCTGATCCGTTGAGAACTCTGGCCGCTGCGTTTCTTTGATTAATGAGCTGTCTGATTTTAAAGGAGAGCCATCTAGTATTTAACTCTAAAACATTAATTGTTGTCTAATTACATTATAATCTTATTATTCAATTATAAATATTGTTTTTAGACATTTTTTAAAATTTCGTACGAAAAATGACGTCATTCGTAACGTCATTTTTGTTTTTAGCATATAACGTTTGATGTTTACAACTTATGACAACCAAACTTGATATGATGATTCACCAACATAAGCCAAATCGTTTATGCTACTTAAAATTATTTTTTGGAAGTAGTACAATTTTTTATGTAGTTTTAAACAGTTTATATATAATAAAATTAAATAGATATATATTCAGAATAACTATAAACCAGTATAAATTTTTCGAAAATTGGTTAAAATTTAACGAAGTTATAGACATTTTAGTGATTTGCAGCTGATTAAATCAATTTATATATATATATTTATACAGAGAAATGAAATTAAATAGATAGACCTGCCGAATAGCTATGTGGCAGTACAATTTTTTTGAAAATCGGTTTAAATTTGATGCAGTCAAAAAATTAAAACATCTACTTATAAATTAAATATTAAAAAGTTAGGAGACTACAACTTTATTTAAACTTTTTTGTAATATAGTAAAATGAAATTAAACAGATAGACATTTGTAATAGTTATGAGTCAGTGTAATTTTTTTTAAATCGTTTGAAATTTGACAGAGTTAAAAAAAGAATTAAAAAAAGTTTATATATATATTATAACTTTTGTTTTTAGCCTATAACTTTTGATGTTTATAACTTATGACAACCAAACTTGATATTATGACTGACCAACACAAGTCAAGTCGTCTATACTACTTTATTTTTTTGTAAGTAGTATAACATTTTTAAATTTCATATTAATTTTTAACATTGCGATGCATTATGACCATATATTGTACAATCAGGGTGATTTCAATGACGATTCTGACTAAGTCTAGTTCACTCAGCTTGATTTTTAAACTTACAGATCGATTGAAGGTAGTCTAATGGTAGTAATCAATCATTCAAGTACAATTATTGATTTTTTCTCCATATGATGTATTATAGTCATATTATATTGTCCGATCAGCTTGATTTTAACTAAATGGACCCAAAAATTTTTTCTAATCATTTAAGATGGTACTATTTGGTATCTTTACATTATATATGATACTACTTTTACACTGTCTGTTTCGTTCTATATTGTCCTGATTAATTCCGATTGGCCATATAAGTGAATTTTTTCCAAATTATCATGAAATGTAATCATTGTGTGCGTGTTTTCTAATAATTTCGATGGTCTACAACATGTTTCATTTACAATATATGTTAAGCAATCTCATTTTTTATGATACTTTTATAATACTATTTGGTTATACAAAACGTACAATTTGAATAATATTTAAAATGTTATTATTTTCATAAATAATTTAATATTCTCATAAATAATTTATTAATTTTCGTAAATAATTTATTATTCTAATAAATAATTGATTATTCTCATACATAAAATAGTTTATTTTTTATTTTAAATGGTCTTTTACATTGTCTGTTACGTTTTACATTGTCTTAATTAATTCCGATTGGTCATATAAGTGAATTTTCTCCAAATTATCATGAAATGTAATCATCGTGTATATGTTTTCTAGAAGTCAAACTAATAATTGTATAATATAATATAATTATATATATATATAATTATATATATATATAATTATATAATATAGCCTAACTATAATTGTACGTCTCTTCTTAAGGTAACTAGTAGAACGTCGCAGAGGAAGCGTGCTGATCGGACAATATATTACCATAATACACCTTATTGGAGAAAAATTAATAATTGTACTTGAATGATTGATTACTACCATTAGACTATATACCTGCAATCAATCTGTAAGTATAAAAATCAAGCTGAGTGAACTATACTTAGTCAAAATCATCATTGAAATCACCCTGATCGTACAATATATGATCATAATGCATCGCAATGGTGAAAATTAATATCAAAATTTGAAAATGTTATGCTACTTACAAAAACATTAAGTAGTACAGACGACTTGTCTTATGTTGGTGAGTCATAATATCAAGTTTGGTTGTATTTAGTTGTAAACATCAAAAGGTATAGGCTACGAAACAAAAGTGACTATAATTTAATTATAAAATAAATTTAAACTTTTTTCTTCTTTTTTTAAATCTGTCAAATTTCAACAGATTTTCCAAAAATATGCACTGACTTATAGCTATTACAAATGTCTATCTATTTAATTTAATTTTATTATATTAAAAAAACTGTTTTAATAAAGTTGTAGTCTCCTAACTTTTTAAATTTTAATTTGTAAATAGATTTTTTAACTCTTTCAAATTTCAACCGATTTTCAAAAAATTGGTACTGACACATAGCTATTACAAATTTATATGTATTTAATTTCAAATTACTATATAAGAAAAACAAAAATTTGATTTAATCAGCTGTAAATCACTAAAATGTCTACAACTCTGTCAAATTTAAAACCGATTTTTTAAAAATAAGCACTGACTCATAGCTATTTGCCAGGTCTATCTATTTAATGTAATTTTACAATATAAAAAATTGATTTAATCAGCTGTAAATCATTAAAATGTTTACAACTTCGTTAAATTTCAACCGATTTTCAAAAAATGGACACTGGCTCATAGATATTCTGAATGTTAATATATATAATTTTATTTTACTATATCGAAAAAGATGATGCTACATACAAAAAATTAAGTAGTTTACACGATTTGGCCTATGTTGGTGAGTCATTATACTAAGTTTGGTTTGTCATAAATTGTAAACATCAAATGTTATATATGCTAAAAACAAAAATGACGTCACGAATGACATCATTTTTGGTCAAAATTTAAAAAAATGGTCTAACAACAATATTTATAATAAAATAATAAGATTATAATGTTATTAGACACTTATTTAATTTTTTAGGGTTATATACTATTTACAAATCATAAGTTACTACCCCAAACAGATATACCCAGTGAAATATTTTAGGCTATTTATAGGGGTAGGGGGAATCGACCCTTCCTATACTATTACCAGCATTTATACTTGTCTTACAAATAGATAACAATATTACTATTATGTTTTTTTAAATTTAATTAAACGTTTTTATTTCGGTCGAGTAAAAAAATTATATAAAAGTTTACTAACAATTAAATGTCACATTTAAAGTACAGACACTATAAATCGATATTCATTAGCAGAGTTAACGGTTATTATGTGTTGATGTTTTTTTAGTGTAAACATTCCCCATTAAGCAAAATCTCTTTTTAATAATGACATTTTCTTCTATTATTTAGTCGTAGTTTAAACAATAGTGTCATGGAAAGATGTATAGCGTTCTAAGTTCTAATGAAGTAGAATCGATGTAATTTTAGGCCTACAACAAATGATTATTATATTAATTGTCTTGTTTTTAATCACACCATGTAGGATACTTCAACTTCTACGTAATCCACAATAATCTGGAGACCATTATTCCTGCTAGGCCTACTCTAATTCTCGCCGGTGAATTAGGCAGCATAGCTTAGTATCAAAAATATTATTTGAAAATGTCTTATAAAGAAACGCAAACGAATAACAAATATATAATACATATAGCAATTATGCAGACTGATTAAAATAACGGTATTTTTTCAGTATTCATCGAACACTTGTTGTATTCACAGAGAATAGTAAATGTTACAAATTGATATAAATAATTAGTAATGGTAGGTATACACTAACGAGAGTGGAAAGACATTGAAAAGTAGAGACGAGAGTAGACAATTTAAGGAGAATAACTAGTTTGCGGACACTATAGTTTTCTTTATGTTCAGGCAAACAGCACAGAAACTAAGGCTAACAAGTATAATGCATAATACAAAAAATAATTTTGAAAATATTATATAGATAAAAACATAGCCGATCGTCGGAAATATTAAAGTATTATTTATATAATATGCTTTCCCTGGCCTTATTAGTATCTATACTTCATTCAAATAACAAAAAATATTTGTTGTCGGTAATAATGCCCGCTAGAAGTAAATGCAAGACGAAATATAGACAAATTGGACAATAATATACTTTGAGCAGCTAGTAACTTTTAATATAGATTTGAATTCCCTTAATAACTTAATTAATGAAATTTATAAATCTACATGTTCTATATAACAATTGCGGTTTACAATTAAATTATAAACAATTTTATAAGAAACCACAAATTTTGCAATAAGAAAGCAACGTTTTGCTTATGATAAATGACAATTTGTTTTCAGTGTTTAAACGTCACAACCTTTCGCTTGTTTGTTAACATTATTACCCATTTATTAGGTACATTATACTAATGAGATCATTAAAAGATTAGAGTTAAAGTATTTATAGATATACTTTATAATATTGTTTTTAAGAGAATCTTTGATACTTATTCAAACGGTTACACATATGTGGAAATTGTCAGGTATGTAATGCAATTTTTTTTTATAATTAACCTAAACAAATAGTCTATTTTGTTTCTATTGAAAACAGGTAATCCATATTGTTTATAGAAAGCTTAAATTAACCAAAACAACAGCTATTTAAGTGTATTGTTATAATACATTATAAAATTGTCTAAAAACATGAGAGAACTAAATAGGCCATTTCAAAGTACCGGTTGGGTTAACTCCAATGGTTATCAGGATGATTACGGCTCGGTTAAATCTCGTAT
>JAUZND010088252.1:0-15402 GCA_034780555.1 Coelogynopora nodosa
ATATATACGTCAACGCCAAATATATACGTCAACGCCAAATATATACGTCAACGCCAAATATATACGTCAACGCCAAAGTATACGTCTACGTCGACCAAAGGAGGTCCTCAAAAGATCCTCTGGCCTAGAGGATTTCCTTCTATACTACTAATATGATGATTTTTTATCATTTCGATCGACTTATTATTGACTTGTATTTGCGATGCATATTATGTTTTCATTTGTATGTAATTTAAGATTATAAGAGCGACTGCTTTTTTTATGTGTCACTGTTATAAACAAAAGAAATGTCCTTTGTGAAATTCAGTTAAGTTAAATATTTTTTTCGATATCCTGATTTATTTATTTCAGTGGAGTTATTGTATTCTTGAATATTGCAAATCATTGTAGGTATTAAATACACTAAATTACATAATATAATTAATTTAGGTTTCAATGAAAGCTTATTTGCTTATAATAAATAACATTAATTTTGCTGTTTTTAAACCTAAATTAATTATGAATCAAAATAGTATTATATTGTTTGACCTATGGTTACTACTGATTTCCTTAATTTAATTTAATATTATATAATATAATATGACCTATTTAATGACCTACTAGTGACCTACTGATGATCTACTAATAACCTACATAATATTATGATTGTTACAATACTCGTATAAACACCATATTTACAATATCAATAAAACCACAATAACACACTAAAAAGTAATTCTCTACTTCCGCGGGTATCATCATGGATCAATAAAACATCACTGCGTCACTGGGTTGTTGATAATTGGCAGGTTGGTTGATCTAGCTCGGGCATCGTGGCGACACCTCACTTACAATCATCACACGAGTCATCAGAACCTAACCAACATTATACTGGCGATCTACAGACACAGACATCCTGCTTTCTGTTCTCATGTGAACCAAAAGCAGCCTGAAGCCAATCAAATTCAGGCATAGGCAGGCTTCACCTCAGATATTATCTACTCATTTTTTAGAGCGACAGTATTTCTGATCTCTTCTTGTGTATCAACCAGCAGAGTCCTCTCTCTGCTGCGGTATGCATGTTCGGGTTGGCCTCTCCAGCCTGCTATGTGACTCGACTCAGAGCATTGTCCCGGTTACGACCACCTACACCTATCTACACTACACTACAGTACACTTGCGCGTGCACTTGGAAAGAACGGCGCTCGTACTGATGTACAATAGATAGAAGGGAGGGTAGACTACAGCCGGTTGTTTGTTCAGTAAGAAGTGTGGCTGTCTCATCTGTTACATTGACTCTCCGTCCTCGATTTCACAGACTGTTTGTATTCTCAGTCACCCAGTATTATTAGTGTTCACTTCCGTGTAAAGAGGTTAACATTTTCCGTTTAACAGAACTCTTCTGTGTGGGAAAATACAAATGATTACAACATTAATTATGCAAATTTTAGGTTGTGCTTTATAGAAGTGATTAAGATTTAATTTATTCTGCTTAATTTAGTGTAATATTTTAAATGTGAGTACAACAATGACATAACATTCTCAGGAAGTACATGTGTAAGATCCCTAAAAGTAATCAAGATATTGGAACCCTGTTAGATTGAAATATTATCCGTTTTGACCAATATTATCAAATCGTGAATTTTAAACCCAATTGAGAATGATAAAATGATAGTATTATGTTGTGTAACACTTCTTCTCTGTCCATCTCTGTTTCAGAACATTGACGAAGAAACGGTATCTCAACTCTCCGATAAGATCTCCATTGAAGTGAGTCTCAATCGATAATCGATAATGGTAGCTTTCATTTCCGTATATTGCTACCTTTAAGCTTGCATCCCGGTAAGGGAGATATCACAACAACTAAACACACTCATTTGTTCAATCGTACAATCTGAACTGGATTGGTTCATTAACATTTTCAGACCGAGAGAGGGAGATAGTTTAGTTTTTATTATCAACATTTTAATCAAAACGACCTCAGAAAAGTAGGTTAATTTTTGATATTATAATAAATTGTATTATTTTTAAAGTCATTTTTTGAAAATAGTATAAAACAAACGTTTAACCTGTGATCGAAAATTTCAAATTAATCAATAATGTACCTTTTTAACTAATGGCGAAGAAGGAAATGGGAGTATTTATCACCCCCCCTCTAATAAGTTAATAATATTATACTTAACGATTGATTATGCTTTGTCTGGTATTTGTTAAAACTAACACAAATTAAAACTTTATCGAAGTTTCGTCATAAACGATCCGTTGCACTGATACACAAAGTGTTGAACAAAAGTTTTTTGGCGCTAATGTTGAATGCTGTGTCTCACTTTAAGTTGTCAGAAGCGTAGTTAACACCAATTGTGGTGGATAGACTATTTGAAAAGCCGTGTTTATGACAGTTTAGAGTGTATGTTTATTTGAATTTATGTCGTCCATACAGGATTTAAATTTAATAATCATGACGAGTGCAGCCTATAGTGTCAATATTATGCATTGAAAGTACTAAACAGCACCTATGAAGTGCGATGAACTAGATATGAGCCTATTTAGCTTTGGATGGCGCAGGTAGGTTTACAATACATTTACATTGTACATCTTATACATTTTGTATCAATTATAATATCATATAATGCGAAACATCATGTTTGAATCAGTTACATACATTTTTATTCAATGGATTCAATCAACACTTGCGTGTAGATCTTGTGTAGCCTGTTTTGTATACTCAACTAACTGTAATAGTTTTTTATTCTGCTGTCAAAGGATTTTTGATACAAAAATACTTTGACCGACCATACTCTCATGGCACACACCCGCACTACACTATGCTCCACTAATATGTGCTCGCTCTGTGTATCACGTATGTCATGTGGTTACATCGTTCGTTCCATTTCAGGACATTTCGGAGGCTTTGGTGACCGAAGAGGGTGAAGCCACCGCGTTGGAGGAGACGACTGGTGATGGGAGCAATCAACCGACTGAAGTAGGTCGATTATGTCCACTGCTGGCCTAGATATGGGCCTTATAATATATGTTGCTACTAGATACTGACCTAGATATGGGCCTTGTATGTTGCTATTAGATACTGACCTAGATATAGGCCTTGTATGTTGCTACTAGATACTGACCTAGATATGGGCCTTGTATGTTGCTATTAGATACTGACCTAGATATGGGCCTTGTATGTTGCTACTAGATACTGACCTAGATATGGGCCTTATCTGTTGCTACTAGATACTACTAGATACTGGTTCATTCATCTCAATAGTAGGGCTAGTTATCTATACTGTTAATACTTAGTAATTTTTTAAAATTTATATGTAAATAAATAATATTCGATGCAAATAGCATATTTTGTTGTGAGTAGCGTGCTATAAGTAGTATACTGTTGGCTTATCTAGTTAAGCTACTGTATTGGGAACATCTCAATTCTATCTGATATTTGATCACATGATCTTTATTTACTTATTTCTATTTATCTGATATTCACTGATTATTATTATTATTTTCGATTTAGACAACAAGTAATGATCCACAGGAGATGGAGGTAAGCATGGAATCGTTAATGTTGCTTAATTTAATATATTTAATAATTTCATATTATAATGGATCGTATCGTAACTGAGATTCAGTCCAGATATAACTTCAATGATGTACCATAGTATGCTTTAATTGATTGGTCAAGAAGCCTTGATTTAACAGTTTAATTAATTATATATTTTTATATTGATTTTATTTGAAAAAAAGTCACATCCGGGATCCTGCTTGTTGTGATGAATTATATTCCTCACCAGTTAAATGAGAACCAGTTGAGAACCGGATGAGAACCAGTTAAGAACCGGATGAGAACCAGTTGAGAACCATTTGAGAACCGGATGAAAACCAGTTGAGAACCAGATGAGAACCGGATGAGAACCAGTTGAGAACCAGTTGAGAACCGGATGAAAACCAGATGAGAACCAGATGAGAACTGGATGAAAACCAGTTTAGAACCAGATGAGAACCTCAGTTTAGAACCAGTTTATAACCAGTTTAGAACCAGTTAAAAACTGGATGAAAACCAGATGAAAACCAGTTTAGAACCAGTTAAGGACTGGATGAAAACCAGTTTAGAACCAGATGAGAACCTCAGTTTAGAACCAGTTTAGAACCAGTTAAGAACTGGATGAAAACCAGAGGAAAACCAGTTTAGAACCAGTTAAGAACTGGATGAAAACCAGTTTAGAACCAGCTTAGAACCAGATGAGAAACTCAGTTTAGAACCGGATGAGAACCTTCTAGAATCCTTGATTATTTTTATTGTAACGTTTACTGAATACGCATCAGGAACTGTTATGATGTTGTCTGTCATGTTTTCAATAACTCTTGCATCGAAGTAAAAATGAAGACATGATCATGTTAAATTTTTGTTTATTATAATTTATTTACGTATGTATGTATTTCTCAGATGGTGGAAGCTGTATCAGGAGTTGAAGAAAATATCTCCAAAGAAGATGAGGTAATAAAATCATACTACGTATTCACTTTCTTTAATAGTCTAGTGGATTTTAATTGTTTTAGCATTGATAGCTATGAGTATTGATATCTATTGATTATAATTTATTTTATTGATATCTATTGATTGTATATCCACTATTTTAGACGCCCGAGAAATCTGCCCAAGAAAGTGTCAGCTTATATCAGGTATGGTTTTATTGTTGTATAAACCTACTAATATAACGTAGTGTGTAAAGTTTCTAAGCATTTGTACGATAACACACACATCACAGGCACTGGGCGTGTTTTACACCACGAGTCACAACACGGGATAGTGAAGCGCTTAAGCGGTGATATGCTACAGTAATTGGAATGCCGTCCAGTGTCCCGTATTGCTTATATGGTTGAATGTTTTATCACCAGTCTGTGCACGTCAACTCAACTGAGTTGATATCAGAGAGCTTCTATTTACCAAATGGAATGATCACTCCATCCCAGCTTTGAATGCAAATTGTATTTGAAATATTTAATCGATAATGAAAAACGAAGCTTTATAAAAATTTTAAATTGATTTACAGTAATTTTGAATAATCTATCCGCATGACAGTCAATTAAACGTGTTTGATTTTAAATTATTTTATGGGACGACTGAATAACATCGAACAGGAATAACATAGTATTGACTGGAATAACATGTCCTATATTTTTATTGGCTTGTGCGCAATCAACAGATATCTCTGATTGGTCACTGTATCTCTCGTAATATATTTTCGATGTTATTACAGTTTTCTGTTTTTTATTTTCTTGTCGATGTTATTCATGTTATTCGATGTTATTCAGCCTTCCCTATTTTATGTTATAATCTATTTGATTAAAAAAACAGTATTTCTTTAACAGAATGAATGCGAATTCACACTGAAATATTATTTTTGACAATAAATTTACTCAGGCTTAGAAGTGTGCGTACAACAAAAATGACTACATATTATTATTCAAAAAAAGCGCCTGTGATGTGTCTATTATAGTTTGGAAATTGCAGGAATTAATTGGTTCTTATTAAGTGTCTAGGTTCTATGATAACACGTTCCTTTTGATTGACTCTTCTGCAGTTCATTTCTGTTCTGAATGAGGTTTTGTTGCTTCAATCATCTTTATGTTACTTCATAACAGCCGCTTTTATATGTTTTGGTTCTTTTTTTTAAATTTTGATTTTATAGTGGTGTTGATGAATGTAATAGAACAGTATGGGATAATTTACGGATCATTCTATGGATCCTATTCGAAGACTGGTGGGACGGTTAGCTATAAGATATGCTTGACAAAACATTAGTTGATAAACAGTTCGATATTTTATCTGAAAAATTTATGTTTCTCGAAACATTTGTATCCTTATAATGGTGGTCACAGTCTTGAAAATTTACAAGACTTGTACAGTCTGAGTGAATAAATTTAGCCCTCAAAGAAAACATTAACAAATCATAGGAAATATTAAAATTGTATAATATCTTATAATTTAGAACGACAATTTTAAAAACTTGTGACATAACTGCCTTTGTTAGTTAGGTAAAGGTCTAATTGATTTTTGAAGGTCCACCTATAGAAGATCCACCCATTGAAGGTCCACCTATCGAATATCCACCCATTGAAGGTCCAACCTATAGAAGATCCACCCATTGAAGGTCCACTTATGTAAGATCCACCCATTGAAGGTCCACCTATGTAAGATCCACCCTTTGAAGGTCCACCTATGGAAGATCCACCCATTGAAGGTCCACCTATGTAAGATCCACCCATTGAAGGTCCACCTATGTAAGATCCACCCATTGAAGGTCCACATATGTAAGATCCACCCTTTGAAGGTCCACCTATAGAAGATCCACCCATTGAAGGTCCACCTACAGTAATTAATTCCATTATTCATCATAATGGCAACCGTTTCAATTCTGATAGCTGCACTCAATAATCTTACGAAATAAACGGATTACATTTTACATAATGTTATTTTGTACATAATGTTCATAATTATTATATTTATATATTCTTAGTTAATATGTTTAAATATTTCATCTTTATGATTTAAATCAACAGCTCTATAATTATTATTATTATTGTTTTCCCGAAACAGTTATATTTGTTACTTTTAAGAAACCGAATCCAAATGATCGAAGAAATAAATGATTCTATTATTTATAAAAGAAACTGTTGTCTTTTCTGTTCTCCACAGGAGGAAGACATGATCCCCCTCGAAACACCCATCACTTCGTCGAAGAAGGCATCCAGGAAATCAGTACGTTCAACCTGGTTTTTGGGGATCCACTTCAATCCTCTTAAATTCCGTTTTTTCTCAATCCCGTTTACAATACAATAATGACCATGTTCCCTGCATTCACCTATACGCCCACTTTATTCCTAGTTCCTCCTGATTTCTGAGGGTAAAGGAGGCATAATAACATATTTAGGATAGCATATGATATGCATTTTAATTTTTTTAATGGAATATATTAATATAATCATAGTAAAGTTTAAAGAATGTCTCAGATTTCATTGTTTCTAATAAATGTTAAAATGGTCATCTTTCATAACGGTAGGTTTCCTGTAACAGCATAGGTAGGATATATCTCGGTAAAGTTAATAAAAAACACTGGCTGTTAATGAAGATGTAGTTATTACGCAAATTTTTGGAAGAGACTTCCCTTTTCAAGCAATAGAAATGTAATATACAATAAATGTAGTGACAGGCATATATACATACATACATATAGTGATTAGGGTAGAGAGAGAGAGAGATTATAGAAATTAATTGGAGAAATATGATTGAATGTTCTAACGTATTAAGGAGATGACAGAAGCTCTGTCTCTCTCTCTCTCTCTCTCTCACACCTACTCTTCCAATCTCTCTCTCTCTCTCTCCGACTCTCCAAATCTCTCTCTCTCTCTCTTTTCCTCACTCTTTCTATCCCACTATCCAAATCTCTCTCTCTCTCTCTCCGACTCTCTCGCTCCCACTCTCCAATCTCTCTTCCTCACTCTTTGTATCCCACTCTCCAAATCTCTCTCTCTCACTCTCTCTCTCTCTCTGTCTTTCCCCTCATATCCAGTCGTCCAATAAGAAGCGGCCTCGTCATGACAGTGAAAACAGTGATGAAGACTCGGGAGTGACCAGTAAACTGACGAGCAAACAGCGCCGACGGTTGGAGCAAGAGAATCGTCCCTCGAAGAAGGTCGGAGTCCACTTCTATCAGTGGGCCAACGTCAAGAACAGGAATCTTGTCAAACGTCTTGGCGAGGGTAGTGGCACGCAGAAAAGGGGCAAAAAGACCCGGAAATAGGACTCATATCTTATGTGTCGGGCGGTGGTTTCTTGTTTATTTCGTCGTTTGTAAATAAAAACTCAACCTATATTATTAATTGTCTTTGTTGTTGTTTTGACTTTTGTTCGATCTATTTATGGGGGATGAGGAGAGATGGGGTTCAATATTTTCATAGATACATTTATCAATTATGCACAAAGAAGTTTTTTATTTGTATTTGTTTTATAATTTAAGTGTAGTTCTTGCTTCTAATCGTAGACTATATGAACCGTTGACGAATTATAATTAATTTTTCATAATATATTAAAACATTCAAAAGCAAACTGATTATTTCTGAATAAACTATTCATCATCATTATGAAGCCTACACGTCGTAACAATTATTCCCAACCACATTATAATACATGAAACTATCTAGCTTATAATCTCAGAAGCAGAGAGTTGAGTTCACTTAGCCCCGATATCTGATCCGTTCGGTTTCGTTCTAATTTTTTGTATCTACACAATGGTTAAGTATATTATGTTCATAATCCGGTTTTATTGGTTAATTAAGTTCTAATCGTCTGGATATATTCAAACATATGCAGCTATTATTTCCTCTAATATGAAATGATTGGATGACTTGATGAAAATAATTGCAATCGATTTTTAAAATCCTATAACTATAATTTTGGAAATGTAAAGCTTACTTATATAAATAATAATATATAATTTCATTGCATGAAAGCACTTTACCTTTATTTTTCGTTAAAAATATGAAAATTGAAACTTCGGAAAAAGTAGAGTTATGTTTTAAAACAAAAAGGATTGTTTTTTAATTGCCACAAAAACACTTAAAAACGACACAAGGAGGTTTGTTTCACTTCCTCAAATTACAAAATTAAAAAAAGACGAAACTCATAAATGTGTAACTTACTATGTGAAACTATGGGCATGAGGGTGCTTGTCAGGCAACGTGAAATAGGCTACTCATTAATAGCTACATTTGTACACTAGAACTACTAATAGGTATGTAGAACTACTTTATGTGTGCATATATGATATATATATCCATCTCATTAAAAAGTGCATGACCGATGGAAAATCAACATTTAGCCTGAAGCATCCTCATTATAATAAATAAAAAGGAAATATTTGTGCTAAAGTTAATACTATGTACAGCTTTTTAAAATATCAAGTCTTGTGCCGAAGTATATTGCTAAACAATGTGTTAAATATGGATACAAAATGGTTAAAATTGTGAATTATTTATAATTCATGATACTTTTACTAATTTTTACTTTTACTAATTTAAAACCTTTTACTAATTTTAATATCAATTTACTATGTGATTACAATTAATGTTTATAATATTTTTTTCTGATTTTAAAGTCAACATTTTCTTTCTTTTGTTAAAAAATAATTAAAATTATTATCGACTAATGAGGAAAAATAACCAAACGAACATTATTTAATTAAAAAAAACAAACAATAATTCAGTAAATTCTATAAATTCTATATAAATTCTATAAATTCTGTATATATAATAACAATATTATGTTATCTTCCTGCATTAAATTATGTTATCTTCCTGCATTAAATTATGTTATCTTCCTGCATTAAAATATTAGTGACAATTATATAACTAACCCACAATATTGCATAGAATCAATATATAGCATGGTTACTAACTAAGTGGCTGCAGAAAATATAATACTGCAGAAAATTATTGAGTTTCTAGAAATTATTTTAATATCATGAATAGAGAGCATCTTATACAATACTACTTCAAATATGAGAGAATACTTTACATTATATAATTATTAGTAGATACTTATGTAATAAACTAATTCATAATTACGTAATAGAAAAAATTACACCGCATTTTGTAATGTAAATTGAATTCCTGGCATTTTACACCCCACCCCACTCCCTTCCCATATTAATTAAAAAAATATTTGATCAAAAAATGGCAAAACAAATTTACTTTTTCTAACCCCTATCTTTTTTAGGACTAAAATCAATAAGAATAGAAAGAGATGAAAACACATTTTATAGAATGATACAGTAAAAAACCTTTAATATTACACATTTTTCATATATTGAGAACCATATATCTTCTTGCGTAAACGAGTAAAAAAGTCTGTATTTAAGAATGGCGCACCCATGTTAATTAATGAACGCTGAAATAATCGAGTATGCCTTCTTTACCATCCAAAGTTCTTTGCATCGCTTAATTAATGGAACATTTTATCTTCCTATTCTAAGATTGTGAGCCTTCCCGTATCTACAAATGTACAGTAAGTTAAATGCTGAAAACAGCAACAAATAGTCACTTGAAGTGTTTACTCATCGAGTTCAATATCTTCCCTTAATTGCTCAGGCTTCTCAGATGTCGAATTTTCAACCTCTATGATATCATAGTAATCACGAGAGCGGCCTCTTCTTCTGATTAAAGTATAGTTTGTCAGTGTGGATGTCCAAATAATATTCACTGCAGTTAAGTAGCTGAGCGCAGCCACGAAGTAGACCAGAGCGTAGGATCGCGACAGCTGATACAAGACCGTTCCAAGCGGCCCGCCGAGACAATAGGGAAGAGAAATAACACCGCAAAAAATGCAATACATTATGGGATCCGTGTACGGCTTACAGGTTTCATAGGTGGCTGGGTAGGCAAGAGACCAGATAGGGCCCTCTCCGAATCCCAGTAGAAAGGTGGCAAAGTACAGTCCAACAAGAATTGCAGTGTCGTCCGTGAAGTACTCCAGTAAGCCGAGAAGTGACAGGGACAATGAGAAGATGACAATAGTTATTTGCATTCCCAGATATATAGGAAAGCTGTACTTTTCAATGAGAACTGCGTAGATAACCTTACTTATTATCGCTCCAATGCCCACAGTGATCATAAAGTACTTCGGGGTGGCAGAAGGGTGATCAATCAAGTTCTTAGCATAACTGGTCAAATGAACATATGCTAGATTATTAAAGGTAACATGAAGAATGTTAGCAAACAGCCAAACAATGAAGTTTCGATTGCATACAGATATTTTTATTGAAAATTCTGGAAGTCCCTCGGCAATAACAGCGATGCTTGCTACACTTCCAACTTGCATTGAACAGGCCACTGTTGGTGTTTCATCTTGTTTTGGAACAGCCGTGGTTTGTCTAGGAAAACCAGGAGTAAAGACCAAGAGCACGAAGAGATATCCTGATACAGAGAGCATATAATACTGTAAACACAGCGTTGTCAACAGAAACTGGTACAGCACAGGCAGAACCATTGAAAACCCCCCCACCCCCAAACTGATAAGGGTGCAGGTGGCACATAGTCGAGTGGGGTAACACCGCGAGGCGCTCACATAGGCCAGAATAAACATCCCCGCCCCACCCAGACCCACTGGGATTGTGAAGGTGAAGTCCCAGAACCGGATATCGGTCACGAAGGCACACATGAGAGGTCCCAGTGCGTAGAGGACCGCCGTCCCAACATAGAGCCAGCGTAGAGGAATCCTGTGCATCAGCGGCGGCATCACTAGGGAGCCGGCCATTGTAACCCCGAATGTAAGCGAGCCAATCAGGGAGGCGTGCAACTCGTGTTCCGGTGTCCGGTCCTGCAAGTAAGAGTAGAGAATCGAGTAGGAGTAGAGATTGCCCCAGATCTGACCGTTGACCATAAAGGCGGCCAGAAGTGTAAACCACTTTCTTGGGGCTTTAATTGTCATCAATGTGAAGGTTGGCTTTAAATCAATAATAATAGTTAATCAAATAATCAATATTCTCTATTTAAGTGATCAAAGCATGAACGGCTGTATACAACGAAATCACTGTTGTTGTAGTATTTTAAATATTATATGAATTTGTCGCTTATGTTATTTCAAAAGTTGTGCTTTTATGTACTACACAACAGTGTAAATGTACTTAAAGAATAATAATATTATATATGCAAAAAAGTGTAATTGGAAAATATTTTGTTGCCTATGATTCGTCATTGTGTTGTTAAGTCAATATTTTACAATAATAGGTAGTATTAGGGAAATATGCGCTAAATACGTTCGTGTATTTAGCCAATCAAGAAATGACGGATTACATATAAAACAATTGTAGGGACTATTCTAAACAGGTAACAATCATGCAAAACTGTTAGCAGAGTCTGCTTATTAATACCTATTTATAAATAATATTAAGTACATACAATAGTTAACATTTTGATAATCTTTTGAATAATTTTCAGTTAGGGTTAAAAATGTCCTTCATGAAGAGCGAAATTTTAACAATTAGTTTATATATTAAACAATACTGGTCAATAGCTAAATTAAAAAAATAGAAACCAATTAAATATAATATTAGAATGTTCGATAATTTGAATTTTGTTCCAGTATCTAAAGAATGAATAATTATATGCCTCCAAATAAGTTTAGGCTATAACGTATAGATCGAAACTATTGAAAATTATACTTTAGTTGATATTCATAAATCTTACTTTGGAAATCAATGTTAGCTACCAACAATTGATTTCCAAAGTAAGATTTATGTTAGCTACCAACAAAGATAATTATATAAAAATTCCTATTTTATAGCATAGAAATGGTGGAATATTTTTCCTAGATTTTTTTCCCTAAAAACTGAAATTGTTATCTCATAAATATAACTAAAATGCACTATCTCTGCATTCATTTCCTTTCTGATACGTCAATTAGGAAAAATTATTAATTTAAAAAAAATTATAATGACGTCATATATCTTATAAATTGTCAAGACGTAGCTCATACATGAAACAGTACAAACTATCAATACGATTATAGTTTTCAAAATATATGAAGCATTATCCACTTTGAACAATATCCAAATTTTTATTATAGGTTTATTTGAAGTATAATTTAATTATTATACAATTTTCTTTCTTTCAAAAATGACTAAAATATCGATTGATTACGTGATCATGATAAAGCCTGTTACGTCAGTAATCTCACTACCAAAAGTAGTATTGTGGTAGTGCTGAGATGGAAGTCAGAGATTAATTATTGCAATCTTAAATTGTACGGCTGTATAATATTGAATAATTTTAATATGGCATAGTATTAAGTTAGTAATAATTTAAATTCAACTAAACACTATTTTTAAGAATCTACAGTACAAAGTAAACTATAATAATTGACCACTTTATGTTGATGAAACTGGTATTTAAAAAAACATATTAAAAAATATATCGTAAAACAAATCTAATATACATACCACCGGTTTTTTAATGCTTCAATTTATACAGCATTGCAGGGATTTTAAATTACGCAAAATTATTGAATCTTCTTAAATTATTGATGAAAGTATGAACAACTCGATTTTGATATAGATCTTGTCACTGTCAAATTAATTACAAATAGGATCAAATTACGTAACTTTTCTTAATCTCGCATGATGTTCTCCCCCATGATGTTCTCGCTCTTTGTATTTTGCTTACCTCCTGTACATTCCATTAATTGTGAATAATAGTATAGTATTCATGTAATCTAGTCTGTTTACTATATTTAATGGGTTGTTTTCTAGTTTTTTTTATTGTACACATCCACGATTATGAACCCATTAAGTTATGTTTGAGAGCTCGTTCCAGTGGTTTTCTTTTTGAAATCTTGTTTCGGATGTAATCTAAAGGAGGAACGGAATGATCTCACTGAAAATTATTGTTCTCCCAAATATATAAATTTCAGACATGTTTTTAAAAACATGATATTGAAATGTCTATTTGCGAAAAACATGTTTTTTTGTCAGAGTCGTGTCAGACCTGTGTTCAGACTTTGTTCAGACCTGTGTTATTGTCAGACCTGTGTTATTGAACCGGTGTTCAGACCTGTGTTATTGTCAGACCTGTGTTATTGAACCGGTGTTCAGACCTGTGTTATTGTCAGACCGGTGTTAAGTAAAATAAAAATGTGTAATATTGTCCATATACCTAGTTTGATATCCTACCTAAATTTTGTATATAATATTAATGCTATTAAAAAGAAACAATTTTAAATAATTTAATAAGACAATAAATGACATTTAACCCAAGTGAGTTAATAAAGTTTATTAAACAGTTTGCGTATGAAGTGTATGACGCACTACAAAACAAACCAGATAATTTATCCCTAAATGAATATATTCACGGGGTAATACCATATGAGCGTATACATATTTACACAGTACATTGTATTTTACTTTGTAGTTAGTTAGTTAAATGATATGCCGGTATACATATACAGGAATATATTCATAGTAATCATAAATTGTTTACTTATACTGCCGATGGTATTTGTTTACACAACGAAGAACAACTTGTTAAATACACCATATATATACTTAGGGCAACATTTATGTTTATTTAATGACGTCAAGAATATGATGAAAATTGCATGATCAAATCTTTCAGACCTCACGTATAAGCAGAAACACAAACATAGTTGTGAAATGAATAGATGATGCAATAAATTGAATTAAAGCGCCAATTGCTATATAAAATTAGTCGTACGTACATGATTAAAAATGATATTATAAAATTAATCGTGGCTAATATTACTATTTTTTTAAAATTTACTGTGCGCTTAACCCAAAAATACTAAATAATGGCAAAATGTTCCACTGACAGTGGGAAAAAGGGGATTTTAGGAAAAATAAAGTGGCCGCTGTAGCCAATTTTTATCGCGGTTTAAAACAGAATGAGCGACGCATCTTGTAATACGTATTATAAGAATTCGTTTGTTTCAATTGTTGAAACCAAGGGGATAAGTAAATAATCAACATTATTAGCGATTTCGCATGGATTGGACATATTTGCTAAGTCTTGTCTTCCACTATTCAATAGTAAAAATATTGAAATGTAACAGTAATTATTTCAACCTGTTTCAAAAATGCATAAAGATGTTTAAAAGTATTTATTAAATCTTCATATTCGGCTACGCTTTATCAATTTTGGACTGACCATCATAACATGCTATTTACCATACCACAGACCTACTTACCATCATACTTCCTAACAACCGATTTTCATGAAATTTAGGATTTATACTATAGCTTACATATACGATTTATGAAATTTGACATAATAAGATTATTATGTTTTATTCGTTTTTTTTATTTAAAGAAACTGATTTTTATACTATTATATTAAAAAAGTCCATTATTAGTATTAAAATACATGACAATATTTCATGAACACTAATATAAAATGAATGTAATATTTAATCATCTTAATTACACACATTTTACTTAAAAGACAAGAATATATTAATGCTACATAGCATTTTCGCGACTATTTACAAATCACCTTGGCAACAAAATGTTCAGTAAAACAAATTTACTTTTAATACGTATTATTTAGTATCTTTGGCCTAACCTTTCTACTATTCTCATTCTCAAACAATAGTTTAAATAAAAAACAATATGTCATTACAATGAAAGAGATTAAATATTATCAATACTAGACACGTGTTGTTACCGGATATATATTTATAAAATCTGCGAAATGGATGACCGGATTTGCTTTACATTTTATTGATCACAAATATTGATTTGTGTATTATAGAATGTATGTAGCCTATATATAAATGTATATAAATGTATATAAATGTATATAAATGTATATAAATGTATATAAATGTATATAAATGTATATAAATGTATATAA
>JAUZND010088263.1:4500-15400 GCA_034780555.1 Coelogynopora nodosa
AAGCAAGTAAGATATACATTAAGATAAGCAAGTAAGATATACATTAAGATAAGCAAGTAAGATATACATTAAGATAAACAAGTAAGATATAGCCTACGTTAAGGTAAGCAAGTAAGATATAGCCTACGTTAAGGTAAGCAAGTAAGATAAAATACTATAAATAATTTTGTATAACAGCATTTCATTTACTGTAAATACCAAATTGGATTAAAAAGTCGATTATTTTGAATATATTGTACATGCTATAGAGAGAATTATATTGCCGAAAGAACTATGATACCATAAAACATGGATAATATATATCACATTTAGTTCATCTCATCCGAAAGCTCAATCTCAAAGTTTGAAGAACTCTTTAGTTAAGACTTGTTACCTTAAACTGGCTGAACTGAAATAAAAGGAGGTACCGTATAGAAAAGAATCTGTAAGAAAAGATACATAGATTATTATTCCAGGGGCTTATAAGTTTGACTTTGGCACCACTTTATCTTTAACTTGTGTCGTTTGCAGTAAAACAAATGGACGTTTTGTTCCCTTTGAAACTCTATTTAGCCCTTCTTTATCTAATTATTTTTTAGGTAGATGTATCATCTATACACAAATGGGACAGGTGAATGGGTATGACAGTTGTATATATATATAGATATCCGACATTTAAAGAAATGTTCAGAACATCCGATGTTAGAAAAAATGGTCTTTCTACTTAAAATTATATGTGAAATGTGTTTTTTATTTTTTTATTTGTTATGACTTTTTTTTGTATTTATTTAGATATTAATTTTCAGATTACAAATTTTATTTATTATTAAAATATATATATTTTAATTAAATAATAGTATAACAAGTTTTATGTTCAATTAAAAAATAATAATTTAATTAGTGGTAGGCCCTTACACCATATTTTATCAATTGATAATCAAATTTATGTCAAATTAAATGTTTTAGAGCAGCATTTTTTGTGAAATAGAGGTATAACAACAATGTCCAAACCCAATTAATCCAATCTTATTGGTTCCCAATGGGATGGTTAGATTAACGAATTACAGTGGAATAAATGTTTATATCATTAGATGTTTATTTATTTATATAGCCTATAGTTTTTCAGAAAATACTGAAACGATCACCATTTATTTTTATAATATGTAATTATGCAATAGTTTGAGATATATTTATCGCAGATTTAGATAGAATCTAGAATATAGATAGAACAACAATTGTTGTTTAATAAATTTAGAATGTAACAATTGTTGATTAATAAAAAAATTTAAATAACAAATTGTTGAATTATTTTAAAATATATATTTATTGAACAATAATGGAATTATACCCACGATTTATTCAAGTATTAGTATTTTTCAGTGTCATTTACAAAGTTTTAATTATTTTCGAATGGATTTGAGCATTAAAAACAATAAATTGCATAAAAGAAGTTATTTACGTTTAGTTAAAATTTAACTTATATTTTAGCTATTCTTCAATATTAAAAATATATTTTATTCAAAGAATATAATTTGTGAATTAAAATAATATTCATGCGAACCTTTAATGTTGAAAACTCTAAAAAGTAATTTCAAAGACGATGTAACTCTATTGTTGAGATACCCTGGTAAACAGCATGCAGGGGTTCTAGTACAATACGTCTGAGTTAGGGTGGCACAACGATACAGTCTAGGTAGAGAATGACCCCATCCGATTCGTGAAGAGATTCCCGGTATGGCCAGAATTATGGCGATGCTCTCCCACGAAATTGAAGTATGGTCCTCGGCGTCGTGCCGAATCGTTGTTGCAGTACTGAAGCTACTGAAAGTACTGACTCGATTCGATAGTAAACATTAAAAGTAGTAAACTGGGTGGCGTTCACCTAGTTTGAAGGCGAGGGGTACCTGGATGTGGCGTTCGCAACATGGTTAGTAATGCCTGGGAGGTGCATTATCGTAAAATGTCATGGAAGGTTGCGTTGTTTTAAGCGAAAAAGGCGCGTGCTTGAGATTTCATCGAGGGTACGATCCCCAATCATTTTGACCTGTGGCTTATGATCAGTGACCACCAACAGCTTAGTCTTTTAAAATTCATAACGTCATGATATTTTTTGAGCTGTAATTTGCCATAAATTGAATTATAAACCGGTGATCATTTGCCACTTCACTTTATTCTTATTTTGAAATTTTAAAAAATATATAATATCCATTTGTCTAATGTTATCATCTAACAATAATAATTTAAGTTCTAGATATACATATAATATTTATAAATATATATTTATTTTTTTAATATATCGTCCTTCTTTTAAACACTATTTCTGAATAAATCAAGTTTAACACCAATTAAAATATATAATTTAATATCAAATTATTCGGCTGATAGTTAATTCTTATTGTAGTTCTATTATTAATTAAAATTTCATTTATTTTAATAAAATTTTAATAACAAAAATTAATAAAAATCTGTTTGTGTGCTGAATTTAGGACAACATAGCATTTAATTTTCATTAATAAAACATTGTTTTACTGAATAAATATATAATTGACGCTTTGTAACCATAACAATAAAATTCTTATTAGTTCAATTTAGTTAAAAATAAGTTTCGTTTATCGGAACATAGATTTTCTATCGTTGATATCATCGTCTATGGTATCAAGATGACCGAAGTAAGTCAATTAATAAAATAATTGATGTATAACATTTTACATTAAATTTTTAAATTATTCTAAATACAATAAATACACTTTTAGTTTTACTAATTTTAGTCACATTGTTAACTTTATTATGCCATGGGCATGGCTAAAGAATGCATTGAACCAATGTCTCCAATTGAGTCTTGTCTCCAAGGTGAATTCATGGAAATATATTTGGAGTTCCAACAAATAGATCAAATATAGAGATATTATTCTACTCTTTGCTCTATAAGTATAGTTAATGTATGCATGGTTTTCTTCTGTTTATGATAAAGCTAAAGAGCTGTCTCAGCTAATTGACTGTTAGAAAACTATTCCATGGACATCTAGAAGTCAAGTATGTTGAAATAACATTCTTTCTCAAAATGCTGAAGAGTTTTTTAAACTAAATCTATCTTGCAATTTCATTTTTGAACTTGATTTCCTATGAACTAATATCTTGATTTAGAGAGAACAGACATCAATGTACATTTTGAGTTATGTTGCTTAATGCAAGAACTGATTAAAAAATAATAATTAAGAAAAAACTGTTATATTGGCAGATCTTCTGTTGTCTAAGTGGGACTCATTCAAAATCTTTTTGGTGTGAACTATATAGATAGAGGCAACATTGTCTTTATATTGACTTGCAATCCTTATCAATCACCACATTAATTAAATAACGTGTGGACAATGTCTTTTACCCAAATATTAGATAACTCTTGCTCATTTTGTCAGTTTTACCTATTGACCTATTGGTAGTTGTGAAGCTGGATGATTATTCTTTTGTGTTTATAGAATACACACTTGGCTTTGATCCAGTATGAGTATGAATTAATTGTATGATCTTTCTGTAATTGCAATGAATTACAATAATACATCTCAGTTAATGATATTGTGAAACATTTTATTGCTCTCTATCTTTATTACATGTATACAAGCCCCTTTTAAATTATGTGTTATACCTAGGGATATTTAAAAACAAGTTTTTTTGTCAAATACATTTTTAATATTAGATTATTGTGATTTTAAAAATATAGGTAACAGTTAAAAATAAAATAATTCTTTATTTGGAAAATTAAAAAATTAAATAATGTACATTGAAAAATAGTTTTCCCTCTTAACCCCCTTTAAAATCCTATATCTGCCACTCCCCCTATATATCATAAATATACCTAAACTTTATTTTACAAATAAATAAAAATATCATCTTATTTGAAAAATAATATAATAATTTTCTTTTACTTTAATATTAATTATATAATAATCTAGATGAAAATATTCAATATTATTACATATAATATAAATAATTTATATTTTAAAAACAATTTTAGAATTTATTATATATATATAATATATATATATATATCTATATCATCATTTAAAAAAAATCTACTTTTAATAAATATATTTATTTTAGTAGTTAATATTTTACAATATTATTAAAAAAAATTAGTTATATATTTTAAAGGAAATGTATACATCACTATTTGCTCAAGCAATACACTATTTAATTTTTTTTAATTATCTTAATATCTTTCAAAAATCTAAGTATAAAACATTATTTTTACAAATAATAATATTATTAATACTAATCTATATAATCAATTAAAAAATGTTTATTAATATTTTCTGTATTCAAATATATATTTAATTTTAATCCCCAACCATCCTTGATGATTTTTTAACTTAGTCTTTTTACTGTTAAATTTATAATATATGGAGAAACATTTTAATTAGTTTAATATACCTTTAAAATACATAATAAAATAAAAATGGTAAGTTAATTGGTAATAAAAATTTACAAGTTTATTTTTCATATATAAACTAATCATGACTTTTAATCCAGTTTTTATATCAATAAGTTTATTTTATATTATATTTTAATTTTATTATTTATATTATTTATTATATTATTATTATTTAATACTATTGTATATATTTAATATATCAACTAAAAGTATATAATTTCAATATATAAATAACTGATAATTATTTCTGAAATTATAGTAACATTATTGTCAGTAATTTATATAAGTTACAATAAAATATTTAAATAAATAATCGCATTATATAACATTAAATATTTAAAATTAATATTCTACCTTTAATAATATATCAACATTAATGTATATTATAAAGGAGAAGAAATATCAATATTATAAAAATGATACCTAATATATTTAATTAAAAATATAGATTAAATGGAACATAATTTTAAAACTTATAGATGGTTATATAATTAATTCACCTTCTCATAATAATATTCTGCTTAAACTAAGGTAACATATAATATTATTGTATTGCAAGAAATATTACTAGGATGAAACTAAATGTATGTAAATGTTGAATATCACTTAATCCTTAATATAAAATGTAATGCTACAGTATCCTTAACATTGCAAATTAAATATATATTCAGTAATATAACAAAAAATTGTCTAAATTTTATTACTGTTCAAAATGTGTATTATTACACTTAATTTAGTTTAGAAGATTTTTATAATTTGATATTATAGTTCTAGGACAACATACATTTTGAAAATTACAAATATTTTTATCACATTTTGTAGAATTTAATAATTAAAAAATAAATTTTATTTTATTTTTAATAACATACAAATAAAATAATAACATATTAAATTTCTATGCTTTTGGCCATAATTAAGCTCAATCATTAAATATTATTATATTAAGTTAATTACATTTTATGCTTGATTTCATTTTAAAATATTTTAATTTTGGTACCTTAATTTATTGTGATAGATGGGTTTCAACCTGAAAATATTTTATTCCTCTTTTACATGATTTTTTAAATTAAAGTATCCTATTCATATATTGTATTATTAAAGAAATACTTTTCATACAATATCCTGATGTATAAATGATATACACTAAAATATAATTTGCCCTTTAAATAATTTCAAATAGTTTAATCTAGCTATTTAAAAGAATACATTTAATAAATGAATATTTGCAATATTTTTGCGTACATGACTGAATTTAAAAATTGATTTTTAATGAGTTCAAATTTACTTTTTTGCCATCTAAAAATTATATAATGGGCTAACTATCTTAAATTTAATATACTTTATTATTCTGGAAGCTTTGGCTTTTATAATGATTTCTTTGTTTTTATTCTTATAGTTAATTTATTTAAAAACTTATTTATTTATCCAATAAATACATGTAGTAAAACTTTAGAATTTTCATCTTGGTTCATTATAATATAATGTGTATATTTTTTAATAGCTTATTTTGCAAAATGTATGATACTATGTTAATTATATGTTATTACATCCATATCTATTAAATATCTGTATAGTGCTGTATGTGTTTCTTAAATGTAGTAATCTATTCTGAATCACTGTTATTCTTTTAGTTAAATAATCACTACAATTTTAACTTTATTTACTTCAATAAAATTTTATTTACTTAAAATGTTCTTATTATGAATTTAATGTTTACTTGTTAAATTTTAATACCTGTTTTGTTATTTTTGCAGTTTACACAGAATATTTACATTTTATGCTGTAATTATTTAATTTCAGTCAAAAGAAAAGGCAACAATCGATGATACGGCATTTGAATCCCTGGAGAAAGATTTCCAGGAGGTATGTAAAACCTAAGAAATTAATAAAAGTAATGTTAATGCCATAATGTAATATAAACAGATTAGTAATTGTTTACATTACAGAAACTTTATTAGGTAGGTACTCCAGGTGTTGCTAGACATTTATGGATTATATTTGTTTTTAATTTTTGTTTGTGTTAATGTTTTTATAGTTGTAAATTAATATTTTCTGTTAGGAATAATATTCAATTTGTTTATATTTTTATATATTACATTTTAAAATGTTCATTTTATCTACAATGCCTTATATATTAGAATATGAGGATCATGTTAGAAGCTCATTAAAGTGAAATATCGAGGCATAGCAAATATATTAAAGTAAAATTTGGCATGAATTATAATTTTTTGAAAATATTGAAAAATGTTGATATTAAATTATAAAGTAATTAAGATTATTAAATTATTATAAAAAGTATACCACTAAATACTTTTTCAACTACGCTTGGTCTATGAAAAGTTTTGTATTTTAAACTCTCTTCTTTAAGTGTTCATCGATGAAATTTTCAGTTATATTAAAAACAATTTTGAAAGCCTTTGAAGTGAAAATGTTGGTAATATTTGCCTTTTGTATGTTTAATTATAATTCGTAATAATTCTAACAATGTTCTCAACAGTTCTGTGAACTCCTCTAAAGTGCTGCATTATACAAATCATATGTTAAGTTTTTTTAAGGCTTTTAAAAAGTAAAATGATCATATCATGCTTCTAAGAATTAGAAGATTGTGAAAGATTCAATACATTATAAATGATCCTATAGAATGACATTAATAAATGTAGGAATTTGTTGTAATTACTTTTTTTTGTTGTCTTTAATAAATACATTATAAAGGTGTGTAATGTTGTTAACTTTTGGGAATTTCTAATTATTTATTTTTTAGTTTTTGGTAAATTATCTCTTAATGTTGCTGAAGGTAGCATCATGGGAACTTTATACGGTCTAAGCTACCAGGCGTCACTTCGTTTTACTCCTTATCAACCACATAATACCCATAATACCCACATAATACCCATCAACCCATAATACCACATACACCGCGAACAGACTTTGAATGAACTGCAAGGCAGCAAGGGCCTGGACAAGTTCAAGCAGGAGTATGAGAAGATCATGAAGGCCCTGAAGAAGTCGCACGAGAGCGAGAAGCGCCTGATGAACAAGTGCCGCGAGCTCAAGGCGGAGATCGTGGCCAACTCGGCCAAGGTGGCCACCGCACTGAAGCTGTCCGAGGAGGACGCCACCACCATCTCCTCTCTGAAGAAGGAGATCGAGAAGGCCTGGAAGATGGTGGACGCCGCCTCGGACAAGGAGAGTCGGGCCAAGGAGACCATTCAGAGCCTCAAGCTGGAGATCTCCAACCTGAGCAAACTGGCAGAGCAGGGAGCCGGACTGAACAAGGGTCAGGATTCTAAGTAGGTGTAGGGAGGAGTGGTTTCCCGGACGGTTCACTGTTTAACAAAGTCAGCAAATTGTATAAATTGCAGATTTAGTATCTTAGATATTTTATGCATACACAACTCACCTTATAATCGGGTGAGAGGAAGACTATTTTCCGCGTTACAGGAAAATCCAGGAAAGACGGGGGAATATTGGTCTCATTTGAAAAATACAATGAAGCTATTAAAAATTAGTGGTATTTCTCGAAAACGCGTGTCGAATATTTCTATAAAAATATCATCCAATTTTATAATAAACAACTTGATGTAGATATTTGCTTAATATAATATAAACACAGCCTGTTAAATAATTTCTTAAGCAACCTGAAAAATACAGAAAATATTTATAGAAATATTCCTGGAATATTAGCTTATTCCAGGCATATTCGAAATCAATAAAAATAATGATTTATTACCAGAAGAAACTGATTTGATTTTCTATGATAGGCGTGTTCTTGATCAGACACCTAATCAAAAACATTTAGTAAACGGGTTACTCCAACTAGTTTTAAAAAAAGTGCCAATTCCACTTCATGTTGAATATAGACCGCTATATCGATTAGTTAAAAAACAATCTGGCTGGATTTGAACTTGTGAAAATACTCAATCTTGATATTGTATTTTGTTAGAAATAAATTCATCAGACAAAATAAAACAGTAAGATAGCTGAAGCCTCTCTTTGTATTAAAAACTTTTTATAGAAGTTGTTGTTTCTTTTTTCTACATTGCAATTGCTTTGTTTTACATTTTCAGGAGGAAGTAAGTGTTCTACTGATATATATCATATACTACTAACAATAGCAGCAGTAGCATGTTAAAAGGACTATGATAACTATAACACTTGTATTTATTATTACCATTATTAATGCATGCCGTCAACTAAAGTCAACTAAAGGCTGGACTGTGTTGAGAAAACAGCATGATCCCTTAACTCCAGAAAGAACTCATGATTTGCAGTACACAATTAATTATCCGTCTCTCTCATGTATTATAGTAACTAAAATGTAAGTTTTTCTACTCAGATAAATTGTGTCAGTAACATAACTGTGCATCTTGAATTATAAATAATTGTATGTTTAACAACACGTAATTCTGAAATATATATAAATATACAACATCAGTTCGGATTTCCATCTTTTGCATTTCAAAATTGTTGATAAAAATGAGTTTATCAAAATGACAAACATTTGTTATAAAATTTGAAATGAATAACTGCAATTGTGAAACAAACAATTTTGCATGAGTAGAAATTTGTATTGTTTATAAAACCGTTTTTATCTTGTGAATCGATAAAAGATAGCTAAATTGATTGAATATTACAGATTACAAATACTTTCTTAGGAAGCACTATTTTTATAAAAAGAAAAGCCAAATATAAAAAGCCAAAATTGTAAAAAAAACACTTAAAATAGATTACATAAAAGAATACGTGACTGAAAGAATTCGTAGAAATTATATTATTTAATGTAGCTTAGTAAAGATGTCTCATCTTTACTGTTACCATTGGGTATAGATTTGTTTTGCTATTTGATACGAACAATGAAATCTCTACCAGTTTCGTCCACATGGATGATTTATGCGTTTTTTAGTACCATTGAGATATTTACAGATGAGTTTAGAAATGGACGATTACTAGTGAACTATAGTATCGAGACTGGGAACATAGTTAGGACGAGCAATCAAATGAGCATGAGGAACGTAAAAGCTTGCTTAAGCTTAGGTTGATATCTTTCTATACGCACAGGTGTCTTTTTTTGATCATCTTCCGAAACTGATTTAAAAAAAGTCCTTCCACCTCATGATAAAGGGAACTATCCCTCCTTTGCAGTGTGAACGAGCTGCTGAAGGCGAAGGACCAGCTCACTCGGGAGCGTGACGACCAACTCTCGGAGAACCAGAAGCTGCGCGACAAGCTTGAGGAGGCCAAGAACAAGGTCTTCAAGATGGAGGCTGAGCTGGAGGACTATCTGGCCAAGATAACGGAGCTGGAGAAGGATATCACGGGGAAGAGCAACGAGGCGCAGCGAGAGTCGCGCAAGAAGGATAAGATGGAGCGAGACTTGAAGCAGATGAAGGCTGAGGTGCGTTGCTGCTATGGGGGTTCGGTTGGTTGTCGGTTACGATTGAAGCATTGTTGATAAGTGTTTTCAGCATCTTGAATTAAAAATTAGTTCGTATTTTCCTATATTTTTCATTATGCATCATGAAACAATTAGCTATTATAATTTATTTATATCGCTATAATTATTTACATATTATCTTACAATATTCGCATTAAAATGGTCTTAACTGAGTATTATAAAAGAGCAAATAAGTGCGCGCCTAGTATTTTAGCCAACTAACTCGCTAGGATATAATGATGAAAACATTGTTTTGTTAAAATGAAGTTTCGATTTCATTCCATCAAGTAAATAGCAAAAGTAATATATTTAGTCTTAAAACAAATAATAACAAATTATTAGGTAAGTAGTAGGGGAAGAGTCTTTCTAACTATCTCCCTCCCTCCCCCCGGGGTGTGGCGGTAGTTGGAGGCCAAGGCGGAGGAGATGCGCAGCACGACGGAGCACTCGGAGAAGCTGAAGCTGGAGGTGAAGATGAAGGAGGAGGAGAGTCGCGGCTGCCGATTGCAGTCGGAGACGACGAACCGTCAGCTGCAGATCCTGGACACCCGGCTCAAGGAGAGTCAGTCGAAGTATGACCAGCAGTTGGACACGACCAACGGGCTCATGCAGGAGAACCGGAACCACACACTCGATCTTAAGGTTGGTGCTGGTATGACAGTATTAGTATCATTGAGTTGTGACGAGCAAATCCCTTCGTTTTCATTAAATTTCATGTCCATGGGAGGATTGGTTATAATGAGGACATTTTGCAATCCTAATAAACTAACGATTAATGTCTTTATAAGACGGATAAATAAGTAATTGTTTTATATTCCTCGTTATGTACCCTCCTTTAGCGTGTGGATAACCTTCCTAATTTAAAATACGTCACAATTAACAACAAAAATAAGACTATTGAACCTGAAAAAGTGACACGATACATAGATTAGGTTGAGGGTCCTAACGCCGCTGAGGGTCCTAAGTCCCGCACCTTATTAAGTTTCTACTGTATCTCTTTAAAGTCAGCTTCTACTTTCGGTCCGTTTTGGTTTTGTGTCCTGGATAATGGCTTTAGTTAA
>JAUZND010088274.1:0-15399 GCA_034780555.1 Coelogynopora nodosa
CATTTTTTATTTTAGGTCGCATGCAGTAGAGATGAAATGGCGCTTGCATAGCTCAGAACTATGTTTTCAACAAAAATATGTTTTTATTATAAAAAATGTAATCTATTATTTTAACTACAAGGTGGGAGCTAGGTTATATAAGATTATATTTGTACTCATCAACTATATTAATTGAAAAGTATATATATTCTATAATTATTGTATTTTTTAGCATTTTCTTAACAACATAGGAACCAGTTTCTAAAAGTAGAGGTCAGTTTAAAATATACAAATTTATAAGAAAAGAGGTCGATTTATAATCATAGTTCAACAAGGGTACACTTCTTGAGAAGGAATTCTTTTTTTACATCTCATTTTAAATCTGTCATTGATACTATTTTTTATTGTATAATATTGATATAATAATTTATAACTAATTGCGTAAAATATATATTTTTTAAATGTGCAAAATGTTTCAATTAAATATTTATTCCATACTTCTCAAAAGAAAAATATATGTCGACCACCAATATTTATAGTTTGTCAAAAATATTCTATCATATTTTATTTTTCACTGAGAAGCACATTGGAAACTTTCTCTCTTTGTTTTATCATAAATTGTGTGTTAAATACATAAAAAGCATAAAACATAACCTACAGACTTATTTATATTAAAACTCGATATACTATTATCTTATATATAACAAATACATACAGCTGGTCATCAACATAATTAAATGTATTCAAGGATAATTCTCATTCGCAGATATAAAATAGTACTTATACGTCCATATGACAAACTACATTTTAACAATGTCTACAAATGAAGCATATTAAATTCAACTCCAAAAAAGAGATAAGAGATTTTTGCATGTTCTATTTCAAATAATGTTTATAACAAACATTGTCAGATTGACATTTTGTCCAGTAACTCTATCTCACATAACAACTATAAAAATGTTGAACAAACTGTATATAAGACAACTGAAACCGGATGAACACAAGTAAAGGAGTGCACACAAATACATAGCGAATGCAATGTGGAGATACAGGCATTATCTCCAGTTGAATAATGGGGAATTGATTATAGTATATATTCGCCTGTTATTGGCGTTCTCGTGTAGGCCTATGTGGTAATATTATTTTGTCTGTTATGTTTTGGTGAACTTTAAGAATTTATGTCGCGCTTGTGTCTTGTATATGTAGGCTATATGTCTCTCTTGACTGCTGAATATTGACACAGAATAACCCCAATAATATGAAAGTTAATGTACGACAGAATTATTGTTGAGTTTAATTATCTTACTCATTTGTTAAAACATACGAATATCATACAGCATTATGTTTTAGAGGTTTTTATATCGATACTTCGAATATTCAACAATGTGCTAAAATAGTATTTAAAAGTTGTGTTGATTACTTAGTTCTGCAAGTATGTTTCTTAACATTTGGGATTATATATTCAAGCGAATTTGTGTTAATAACTTAATGTAGTTTTTATATAAATAGAGTTTTATTGATTTTATTTAACACATTTCGATTAATTTTTGCGTTTTTTATTGATAAAATAAAATAAACATAATTTTTGAAAATATATAATACATTATAGGCTATAAATATAATTTTTCAAATATATATTTTTAAATATTTTAAAAAATTATATTAATTATATTAATTAAATATCACCAAATTTTCTTTTTGAAATCATATATACCTATTGCTAGTACTTTATAATTTGAATTGTTTAACTCGAATATTCTATTATATCTATATAAAAGGCAGGTTTTGCTAAATGAAATAATTTATAATTGCTGTAAATATTTCAATAACATCTACATTGTGTAAAATTTATAAAATGATAATTATAGATAAGTTATTAATATTTTCCATAAATACATATGTCAGAATATGTTTCAAGAACAAATTTTATATGAAACGAACTATACATTAATTAAACCATTGCGAAATATAACTTTTGCATATATCTAACAAATAATTAATCTTTTGAAATTATTTATATCTTTACACATCAAAATATTATTTAAAAAATTCAAAATACAATCTAATAATTTTTCTGTAATAAATAATCTACAAATGTCTCAATATGTACTCTTTTCATGGCAAATTTCCAGCTACCATGTCATCAGATGTGACAATTCTGGGCGCCGCAAGCATCTCAGGAATTCCTTCCGTCATCAACGCAGCCCTGCAGACCAGAGAAGGACTCGATTGGAGCCAGTTCCAAATGTGCAGCGACTCGGGACACGTATCTCGTGGAGTGAGAAGGGTCATGGTTGTTTGCGAGAATTTGCTCACTGCCCGATGGCTGGTCATTCGTCGGAAAAAGCCACTCAACTTCTGCAATGTTCTTGTCTTTGTCAGTGAAAGTGAGTACTACTACTGCAATGCCATAATGCAGTTTAATATTTATAAGTAGTATTATACCTTTAATAAGTTATATCTGTTGAAACAGAGTGCTTATACAAGATTTTAACATTCTTGGAAAACGTGAAAAGTCGTGGTATTTTGTAATTCAAGAATGGAAAAAGTCATTTATTTTGAAGGTTATTTTCTAAAAAGTCATGGTCCGTAACATGGTAAAATGTTGTGAATCTTTAATTATGTCACCTTTTTATAGAATTACAAATTAAAGAAAATTATCCTAATTAACTAACATTTTGTTAAACTATTTTTATGATTTATATACAACAAATATAATCTTACATACAAAATATTAATTCCCCATTATTATATTTCAATACACTAATAGATATACATTATTCGATTTTCAATATTAATAATCATAATAAGAGTGTGTGTGTGAATAAAAATATGTGGCAATTGAGAAGAAATAGTAAACAGATAAATAAAAATAAACTAATAATAATAATAATGAGAAACTGTATACAATCAATGCAAAGTGACAAATTGCACTCCAATATGACTAAGAACACAATTAACATAAAATACAAAAATTTTAGTTATTGACATTAATGTATATTATTATAGAAAATATATGTAATTGAACCTGGTTGGCGGTTTTTGTAAAATCAATAAATATCTGAGCTGGAATATTTGATAGATAAGGTTTTTTTCATTTTCATTTATATTTTAACCTGTTTATCTTGATAATGAATATTTTGGTTGTGTATGATATAATTTGTTTACAATTTCTTTGCTGAAAAATAATATTTTGGTTCTGGAACTTTATGTACAGGATCTGAAAAGGTCTTGAAAAATACATGGAATATAATTCTGAATAAAGTATAGACACCTTGTTATAATATAACATTTATTGTTAATATATTAAATTAGAGCACTTTTAGATATTTTTTAATTAATGTAGACTGCTACATCTTTAAAAGAGTTATCTATTTATTTATATTGTTACATAAAACAGGTAAAAGTAATGTTTGCTATTAATTGTATCCAATATTTTATATTTAATGCGCATTCCGCATGAATTTTGAATTATATGGCAGTGATAATTACTAAGTTTCTAACTTTTGTTGACGAAAACAATCATATTTCATAAATAGATAAAAGCATTTTTTTTAAATTCTTAGTTAGCGTATTTTAATAAAAGTATCTAATATTTTTGATATGTGGTCAAAATTGTATGATTACATGACAGCAATTTTGATAACTATTGTAATTTATTATTCAATTAAATTTGTTAACCATATTATTTGGAAGTCCCGTATCACATCACCTGCATGACATTTATCATAACATTTTGTCATGTTTTTATTCCTTTAAATGACCCGTTTTTATTAAACAAAAATATTTATATACAATAAATAAATTAGAAAGAGTTCTTACTACAATATGAAATGTACAATTACAAGTAATCATTTTTTGGTAGAGAATTACTTTATCTAACAAACTAGACATTTTTATATATTTGATAAATATATATGTATATACACACTCGATACAAATATTATACTCCCATGTTTGGCCTCGAAAAACGTGCGCTTCCGATTTAAATATGTATGATCGATATGGCAATTATGATTGATTGCAATCAATATCGACATAACGATTAAAATAAACATCGTGCATCGAAATTGGATTTCCACCCAGTCGCTCAGTTGGCCGGTAGTGCAATTTACTCTCATGCCTAACAATCCTTGCAATGGATAGATTTAAACCTGTCGAATGTCAGCAACCGCGCTCCAGTGTACTTCAGAGGGGGATGGTTAATGACACGCTCTTGACATCCCCATATCCGCTAATTCCTTCGGGGATTTAGCGACTATTTGTAGCCACGTCATGCGAGTTGCACCGGACTGAGTAGAATTCCGTGCCAAACCAGACCTGTTTGTAGTGTAATATGTGGAGAAAATCTTGGCTTTGATTTGTTTTTTGAGAAGACACAAGTTTTGGTGGATGTAAAGGGGGATTATTTTTAATTGTTTTCTTATTTCCCAATATTTGTTGTTATCTGTAAAATATTTGTTTGGCTGAAAAAGTTAAATTAATAAATATTGTATAAATTGATTTTTAAATATTGCATTATTTAAATAAGTATTATTATACATTTTAGTTATTTTTAATAAATAATTACTGTATAAATCAATTTGATTATTTTAAAAAGTCAAAAAATGCTAAAGTATATTATATTGATTTAATCTTACATATATTTTATTTATATATTCGTTATTTCACAATGATTCACGTTATTAATTCATAATTTCTTTAAAATAAATATCATCAGATAATGCTGATATATCTGATTGTTGATACCTCAATAATAATCTCTTTTTTAGATGTTAATAGAATTCTTTTGATCAGATGTAAAACATAATTAAAAACTATTAAAACTTGTGACATTTTCAATATCGACATTTAGTAATTTCTGTGAAATATGATATAGACTATTTAATATATATTTAAAATAAATGATTACAAAGTATAAGACTATTGCGATATTTTATCATAGATTATCATTCTTGTAAATAAATTAATTTGTATATTATCCAACTCAACAACTCTCTTAAAAACAGAAAAATATTAAACAATTTAAACATATTAAAAATGCGATTTATTTTTTATATTTTAGCAATATTTTCTATATTTATTCTGTTATTAATACCGATATATTTCCATAAAATTAAATTTGTAAGATGATTTAATAGCCACATACTACATATTCAAGATCCACATTTTTAAATCATATATCATTCGGATTACATTGACACTAGCCAAATTCATCGGCTCCGATTATTGGACAGAAAAAGGTTTTTAATTGACGCTAGAGACCATGAGGTATAAGATCGCTTTGGTTGTATACATTATTAATGTAGTCCATTTGCGCCGGAAGCTTTTTAAAAGTAGCTTTTTAAACAAGCTTTTTAAAACCCTAAGCTCAGGAGGTGCCCCTACCCATCCATCTTTACTATACTCTAACTTTTTTAAAGGGGCCCCGTGAAATTTCTCAGAAAAAATGGGGGGAGGGGGGGGGGCACAGCCCCCTGTACCCCGGTCGCGGCGCCCCTGTGTACGATACATAATTCACAATTATCAAGTTATATAATTGTCTAGTATCTACAAGTAAGTGTGTTTAGTAAAACAAGTAAACCGTCAAATCACTTTTCATCATTATCTATTCACTATGTGCATTCATGTGTGAACGTTGTCCATACAGTCGAGCCCGACTGCTACACAGAGCGACTGAATTCTGCCAACACGGACCTGGGCGTGTTTCGCAAGGAGCGCTATGTGGGCCTCAACCGCTGCAGGCAGCTGTGCAGCTCCGAGCCCAGCTGCCAGGGCGTGGCCTACATCAGCTCGGGCCGACCTCATTCTGGGATCTGTGACCTGCTCAAGGTTACCCGAGTGGGCGCCAAGTTGCCAAACTGTGCCCGAAGCTGTCAGCTGGAGGAGAACGTCTGCGCTCGTGGTGAGAATGTCCATATCAGAGTAGATTCAATTGTTTTGGCCGATTTATGCATTGAAGGTGTTATTTGTTTGAATTCAGTCTAGTTATGTCCTTCATTTAGTTTTTTCATTTTTTTGTTTCCAAAATCTAGCTTAACAAATTCTACTATTCATTATAAAATCGCTCACGTTCATTGGAATTTTGATAAAAAATATATAACACGTATTCAGCTGAATAAACATAATATAATTATATAACTTGATAACTGTTCTACTAAAGAGGATAAATAGTTTTTTTGCACTCATGCTACGTGTAAAAAATGCACATGATAATTTGGTAGAAAGTATATTCTTTAATTTGATTACCATGCAAAAAACTGCTTATTCAATTTTTATTATTACATTTTATTTTTGTAGAAAATATATATGTAGAAAAATTCATTAATATAAAACTGCAATCTTATGTAGATCAAAAGATATGAAGTGAAAAGCAGCAAGGCTATTGAATTCGTCTCTTTCCCCAGACCATAAAATATGGTTGAGGGAAGAACAACTTAACAACAATCGGAATTAAATAAATATATAAATTTTGCTTTTAAGCTAGATTATTACTAATAGTTTATCAGATAAAAATTATATAAATAAAATATATCCCAATTATATAGCATGTGATGGACAAACGGTATTTTTTTACTATAAATTTTCAATGTAGACTCACAATTAAAACTGTTCTTTTTGGAAGGATGGTCTTTTGATGTATTTTATACAATAGATTATTTAAATTATGCTACATTATACAATATATACAATAGTTTAATAAACAATTAGATCATAACAGTATATAATATACAATACATAGTTTATAAGCGAATGTATAAAATACCTCAAGTGATTGGAATCCTATCTTATATATAAGATATCCGTTTCTTATTTAGTGGCTTACCTATATAAATATAAGTTTGCTGCAAAATAATGTTTATGACAATTATTGATGATGAATTAACTTTTGCATAGAAATTAATTTAAAACTAATGTTTATCCAAACATCAGTATAAAAAACCATTGTTAACCAAATACATTGTTAACAGGTAATATTAGTATGGAGTTAAATATGTTGAAATATTAATTTTAAAATATATCTTGCATCGCTAAACAGTAGAAATATTTGTGTTTTTTATAAATAATAATCATATAATTTATCGACATAATTACAACTAATGCTGCAGAAAGATATACTCTTATTATACTTCCAGCTGTCTACCAGTTGTCCAGTTGTAACGTATATTTGGGTGTCAGATTTGCTCTGTAATGAGATTATTTGCTTCTATCATTTCTAATCCATGCAGGATTGTTTTCTGTTTATATCCATCATTTTTATTTACTAAATATTGAATCACATTTCAACCCTTGATGTCATACAGTGCAGTATAACAAAATAAACAATGTTTTTTGTTACATAGTCAAACCATTACCATTTTTGTTAGAATTTTTATGTGGACAAAAATGTCAGTTTCAATTAAACGAAAATTATAATTTAAAAAAAACAAGAGCAAACGTTTATGGTGATAGTATCGATGGGCATATTTTGAGCATATTTTAGCATTACGGCTTAACAAGAATGATAAAACGTAATTTTTTTAATAAAATATTTAAAATATTACTATTTTATATAAATTTGTTTAATACTATTTAATTTAAGAATTATTCCATATTTCTATTATCGTTATAATTTAATAATTATCACCATAATTTTCATCATAATCACATAAAAACATAATCATAAATAATATAATGTTTTATGTGTTTTAAATTCAGAAAGTAAAATTTCAATTATAAAGTAAATCCATGATTGTAATGTTTTTTACCATACCATTTTGACTATGTTATTTTTTCCTATTTTTTAACCATTCGTATACCTCGTAACCATTCGTATACCATTATTAATCATACCTGTATATACACCTAAGGAAGCTTACATTTAAAAAAATATTTCCCTTGCTTCTGTTCCAAAGGTATGAACTACTTTGTTACTATCTACAAGTTATCATAATTTTTTTGTACAAATTTTACCAACTAGATTAAACATTTATAAAAGTAATTATTAATTATTGAACACCACACAATTTTTTATTTGGAATGTAGTATCTTACTATGAGTAATAATTTCTGATAACTATATAAGGGCAAAGGAATGCTGACTGCATATAAACCAACTATTTCAATCGTATATCTATGGCTAGCATACATAGCTATACCTACATGTATGTGTCTACTCGACAACGGTTTGGTTTTAAATGTCAACCTCTTCGGCTGAACCTGCCAACACACGCCTTTTTTTGCAGGAGACTACCGCCGTCTCACTCGAGTCGGTTTCACAGGCAACTGGCTGATATCTTTCGTTAAACCAGGCTGGTTTGTCGTTTCTGTCCAGCTAGACGGGCGTATGTTGTGTCCTTCAATGAACTGTCGTGAGATATGTTTCATACTTTACATTTTTAAAAGTTTAAAATTTGTTATGTATATGTATATTACTGACCGTGGTATATTACAAATTAATTTATTATTGTCCTTATAAATATGGTAAACGTGTGTTTAATTTTAGGGGTAGCTGCGCATTAAACTATTCCACCTGTACATTCCTTTGTTAGTTTAATACATTATTTTAAATTATATTTTAACATATTTTTTACATATATTCATTTAATTTTTATTTATTTAATTTAATATATATTCCATTGAACATAGTTTTAATGATATATACAATATGTATTTAAATATATAATATATAGTATACTTATAAGACATATAATGTATATATATGTATATTACTATATATACTATAATATACAAAACTGTTATATACAGATATATATACATAACATATTCTAAATATTTAAAAAATATAAAAAATATATTTTTTTAAATTCTCAAATCAAATATCAAATTGTTCAAAAAGACCAGAATAAGTTATTTTTCATTCTATCGCGTGTTCATGTGAACAGTATCCAACAATTGCGAAGTATTTGTGTTCATATAAAATGGTACAAACAGCAAAAATGCATACGTTTAGACCTATAGTGTACAAATAACATGATAATTGTTTTCGAAATTAAAATTATTTTATAGAAAAGTTCCATTTAAAAAAGTTAATCGAGTATCAAACTGTTGTTTCAAGTGGTTTAGGAGCTATTATAAACTATAACTTGTTTCCATATACTTTATCTAGATAGGATTTTTATCTATACATAAAAGTTCAACTGCGTCCACCCAAATGATATGATTGCATATACATATGATCACGGCACGTAATAATAAATATGTACACAAATATTTCATAATTTAAAAAGTTGGCTACTTACTTAGAGTAATATAATGATATATTGTTCAATTGAATGTCAATGTGGATCAATAAAAATATGTTTTCAAGGTCATTTAAAGTTTGAGCTTTTGTTTAATTATTAATTTTGCAAAGACGTACTTCATATTCATAATATTCATAACATCATATCATAAAAAATTAAGGATTTATATTGTATATGTATATATGATCCTTACAGTTTATTATAATTCGATACCCGTGGTATCTTCCTTTGAAAAAAAATTAATAATCTTATTCCATTTACACAATATTCTCTGATTAAAATACTAAAAAAATTATATAGACAACAGTAATCCATAAATCGTTTCACAAAAATACATTTAAATACAAATTAGAAACTTTGAAAGCTGTTCCTGTTTTGTCATTTGCAGCCCTGTTAAACGTGTTCATTATTGATCGAAGTGGTCAGTACTCGAAATGTGGCTCATACAACGTCTCGAGTATATCACTTCTATCCAAGGTGACCTTAAAGTGTCGGGAACCTATCCAGGATGGAATCAAAATAAGTCTTGCCAGTGACGCACCATCTGATTTGAACACACGCAATGCTTCAATCTCCATTTATGGTGGCTTTGCCCGCATTCTCCCCGAAATTGTCACAACTACAATACCCCCTACCACAACCACACCTGTTATAACAACAACAGAACCCATCACAACTCATACTACTACACCTCTACCCTCTACTACCCCTTTGTTAACAATTACAAATACTACATTGCCAGGTTTTGCCACTAAACCAGTTAAAAAAATTGTTTTTGACACTAAATTAGAGGCTTCTAAGGAGCCTCAGACAAATATGAATATACCGAAATACGAAATCGATGATAATGTGGACGCCTCGTCATCGAGCGGAAGCAAAGAGAAATCTCCATTTATTTGGATTATCATTATGTGCGGAGGAATTGGACTCCTAATTGTAATAATTGTAGTCATTATCTTCTCCGTCAGATGCCGAAAACGAAGGTGAATTTCTGATATTTTATTTTATAATTAGGTTCCTATTTTTTAATTATATATATATAGTGTCGTGGTTTTGGTAACGCGTGAACAAATAATCATTTTTTCGTGATATAATATATTAATTCAATTGAGACTCAAAACAAAACAAAAAATATATATCATTTTTATTTTATAAAAAAGGTCATTTTAAACATATTTATTTCCTCAATATATTATTTTGTAGAGCAAAAGAAAATATTATGTTCAAAAATAAAAGGTTGCCATTTTTATTTTTACACAAAACTGTTAATTATAAATATATTTTTTAAAGGCCAGTATATTAAATAAATTGTATGTATCGATGATGAATAAAAATTTGATTTCCTACAGCATAATTGCCAATAACAACCAATGAGTGTATTTTTAATTTTTAAAGTGTTAAATAGAACGTACATTCTCATACATATATACATACATACAATAAGGCTTTCGATTTTAATTTAAATATTAATCAACTTCAACTATTAATAAACATGACTATCATTTAAAAATATTATTAGTTTGGTTATTTTATTATTATACGTTAAAAGAAAACTAGATCAGAATACTACATAAGTTTTCGTCGCAAAATTAAATTTTTTTTAATATTTTGGAAAATAAATTATTTTAAAATTAAAAAGAAATATTTTTTATTATATTTTTATATTTCATTACTTTCATTGTTTATTTAAAAAAAAATTATTAGCTATTTAAAGACAAATTAGTCATAATTTTCTGTTAGATACATTATACAATTTTTATAGTTTAAAAAATTATATATATACCTACAGTCTTTGTCGTATGAATGATTACAAAATTAATTTAATAATTGATTTTTTTATTATTACAATAACAATAATTTTTTCATTATTTCAACAATACAGTACTATTTTTTAAATGATTGCAACAATAATAAAGCATATACAACTTTTTCAATAATTATCAGTATGTCTGCTTAAATAAACTTGCGTGAGCGTAAACATAGTAACATTAATATAATTATGATCAAATGTTATACCCGAACTCGATATATATACAAACTCTAATATAACTATTCATACTCTGGAATTCTCAATAAAGTTACTAGATGACACTAGATATATTAAAACATCCAATTCCAAGACAAAATCGGTGTCTTATTTTGAATAAGTGGACTAACTATATACTAGTATCGATTTGTTAATACTGTAATTCTAGGCCAGACTAGATCCCCACTCGATAATAACATCAATCAAGTGAGAATAAAAGAACAAAATAGAGATATCAAATTATACTTTTTGATGATTTCGTAATTTGTTATAGCATTTTATCACTTTCATGTACATATTAATCAAACAAAATACGCGTTACTTATACTGTACAATATTTTCTGTACAGGAAAGCTATCTCCTCGGAGACAAAAGTTGATCAGATAACACTGCCAGGTATAATTAATTCTTTGAATGCTGCTTTCTATATCATTTTCGCATGAATCTGTGTGGCGGCGAAAATTGATTCCACGTAACCTTTCTGAACTAACAGCATGACTTTTTGTATTAGTTTGACACATAAATTTGTTCTTGAAAGTAAATTCATATTTATTTTAAACTAAAATGTGTGGCACAAATTCGCTGACAATTTAGTGTAGACTGAGTATTAATCATTTTGAATGAGGTCACAATCAGTTTTATAAAAAAAGACTAATCATTTACTAATGAATTTATAAAATGGTATAAAAGAGCATTTAATTTGTTACAGAAATGGTTCAATCTTAACATGTGATCTTTTGACGATTACTGACTGAAATAAATTAACACTATAGTATTCAAACATCTTATCTCCTACAGATTAAATAAGAACTGTGGTCACAAATGTTGTAAAAGTTGCGCTATGTGCTTTTACAGTACTGAATAATAAATGGCTAAATAATATTCATAAACAATTTAAATGAGTATTATTTTTTTATTCTACAATAGGACACATTTTAGTTTTGTGTGTTATCAAAAGTGTGGTGTAGATCGGGTTATATAAAGACAACAACCTCGCCACTAATTCTGACGCTAGTTGAGTCATACTTTAAAAAAGATGCATTTTTTTAAGATTATACTAAATGATTTTGCAATAATGCGTGTAGTGCTCAAAATTTATGAACTGGTATAAACCATTTATTTTATGTTGTAAATAGTATATTTTTGAAAGTTTTAACTAACTAAGTTTTATTGAAATTTTTTTGAAAACTTCGTTTAGATTTAGAAAGGGTTTAAGAAAATAACTATTATTATCTTCAAATTTTCAATACAACAATTAACGTTATAATTATGTCCTCAAGTAATCTATATCGGTGTCTTTACAGTCAAATGTAGTAGTATACTCAGAAAATTAATTGCTTTCTTAACAAAATAACAAAATATTATTTAAATATATGCATGTTTATTAAATGTGTTTAATTATACAGAATAAAAACAACAAGTCATAAAAGTTAATTTTTTAATTTAAAATAAATAAAAAAATAAAGTTATATTTAATAATCTTAAACAGATTATTCATATACATGTGCCTTTTAAAACTGAATTCATTAGCAGCTATATTAAAGAGAATATATATATAACCATAATACATTAAATATTCATTTAGAGTTGTTATTGTTGTTTGTTTGTCTATCTAAACAATATTTAATTTTATAAAAAATAAACTTGTTCTATATATTGTTTATAGTTTTAGACTTTAGTAATTATCTAAACATGTCAATAATAAGCGTGTCAATAATACATAAAAAAGATTATTTGTTTCCCATATTTGGATTTTACGTTACAAAATGTAGACAATTTTTTTCCTATAAATATACTAAGGATATTATTAACATAATATATTCATGATATACATAAGTAGAGTAAATAATCAAAGTAAAAAAAAAAATATATTTAATTATTCAATAGATATCAATTTTATGCTTATCTAAATAAGCAGAAAAACGGATTTTAAACATAGACTTTAAATAAATATTCAGGTCTATTATTTTTAATCTTTGATTATCTAAATTTTATTTTTACTAAAAGTTACTGTTATTTTCTATTTATAAGAAACAAAACTGTCAAAATAATATGTTCTTCTTAAGTGTCGACTTGAGATATATTAAATAATATTTATAATTAATAGTAACATTAAAGTAAATTTTCCTATTTTTTTCTATAATATCTACATCATAAACAAATTTAACAGATACACTTTATGTATCAGAGTCTCTGTATCTGGTTGGACGCCAGCTGTGAACTTAATATTTATATTTATATTTTAAACTTTATTTTATTAATAATGAATATTATAGTTGCAAAAATGTTTAGACCATGTTTATTTAATCGAAGAAATAAATAATATAAAAATAATGTTAATGTTAATTGTTGACGCATTGGGCATCAATAACAACATTAAATGTTCGGCGTTTTATTTAAACGTGGTTGATATTGGTAGTAGGCCTATACTGTCATGATACAATTATGTTATGCAAAATATTATTTTAAATATATACTTTTGCTTAAAAAACATTGAAAATTCATATTTTTGATAAAAATTTAACAATACTGAAAATCTGGGATTTGAGCAGAAAAACGTCCACTTTTCACATTGCTTTTTGTAAAGATTTTTATTCTTAATTAGTATATTAATGGAATGTTTTCCTTTATTATAAAAAATGTTTAAATAACATATATTATCATTCAAATTGCTTAAGGTATCAAAATTAATTCGCAAAAATAATTAGCTTAACAAAGGTATGAAGTTAGCAAGATAATAACGATATTTAAATATATATATATATATGTAAACTATTTTATGTTGTCTCATTTTCTCTTTATTTGAAATAACTTTGTTTAATTCAATTAATTAAAACCAATAATAACTTGATGTGATTATGGTTAACTTTAATTGTTTTAAATATTTTTTAAATATTAAAATATTGTACAAAGTATTCAAATTTAAACAAAAGTTGAATTTGTAATATTATTTCTTTACAAACACAGTCATTTAAAATTTGCTAGAATGATAAAAATGTTTGTATGAATTACTATCGATAATTATTGAATGCTCTCTCTTATACATAAAAAAATTAATTGAATAGATTTCACTGCTTTCAATTTAAAAGCTTAATTTAACAAATATTTCAAAATATGTCATACACATGTTTAAAGTATAAATTATTAAACTGAAAAACCTTTTGCTATTTGTTAAAAGCATATCAGACCAATTAGTTAAGTGTGTGAAAAGTCTTTATATCGCTTTGAAATGTCAGCATGTGCAAGTCTTGTTTTATAAACCTGATGTGACTTATTAGAACTGAATGCAGACCTAGATATGCACCACATGTCAACCAAAGTGGACAGAAAATTTACTCATTGCATGATTGTTTAAATTTAGTTAAACATTAAGTTCACTTATGTTATACTATCAAGTCGAATGTCGAATAGCTAGATCTATCACTTGCGTGAATTTGGAGATTTCAAATAGACTAAATGTTGAAATAATTGATCAGTCATCTTTTAAGTTTAATTATGGTTCACTGCAGTACTACAGTAAACACCCGCTAATTAATACATCAATTCTCCAAGGCAAAGGTGTATTAATTAACGAATCCATTAATTATAGTAATTATTACATTTGTTTTAAAATAAAGAAAGTGTATTATCTAACAAGTTATCTTAGATAAAACCATCTCAAAATAAGTCTTACAATGTGTTCTACAATAACAACAACTACTACAAAAGTCAAATAGGCACACAAACGTAAAGATACTTTGATAATTTATTTTAAATAATCAGTCATCTGCTTTTATGTCTTTCTTTGTGTTACAAACGAATTGCTGCGATATCGATAACCACAAAATAGTTGTAGTAGTGAGCTCTACAAATGCTTTGCAATCTTTCCTTTGAAGAAAGAAACTAACCATTTTTTACAAAACTACCTGATTTACCACATGGATGGCCACAACTTTGATCGCCATCCAGCACATCAGCAACACGGCAATGTCCACTCCGGAGCTGCGCAATCATCGTATCAGTGCGCCGTGGTGAGCCCGCCGGTCGTGGCGTGACAGTGATCACGAGGCGAGTACGCTCATGAGCCGGCTTAGGGTCAACGACTGCCCTCCTAATGAGGGACCTGGCCGCTCTGAAAGACACCGGGGCAGGGTCTTGCGACCCATCATCA
>JAUZND010088285.1:0-15399 GCA_034780555.1 Coelogynopora nodosa
GGGGGGGGGTGGCGTAGAAACACTCCTTCCCTACTACTCTCACCAGAATCTGTAAAAGAGTGAAGATTGTGTTCTTTGATCAGTCGACAAAGGGAATTCGTCTGAGCGACCAGCATTGGTGCAATTATGTTGAAATGGGTCTCCTGAAAGTTCGAATCTTGACCCAGAATCCTACGCACTCTTGCCCGATCTTCAATACTTTCTGGTTTGTGGAAAGAGTAACAGCTTTGTGTTATATTGGATTATTATTGTAGGAATTGTAACCAAAGCATTTAATACTTATTTAAAACTCAACTAAAGCATTCAACATACTAATCTAGAACTGTGATAGCAAGAAATACACAACATATTCCCAGATATGAAAGTAACTGTTGAGACCACCAAGTTCATTCTGCCAGTAGCCAATCAGAGGCGAGTGGGCAGTTCGAATGCGGAGCTGCTTATCCTGAAGCGCCTGAAACTTGCTAACACTATCTGGCCTCACAGCATATTGACGTATTTCATAGACCTTGGAGCTGACCTCTTTATTTTTAAACATGGTGCTCAACAATGTCTGCACTGGAGTTTGTTTTTCTGGATACAATTGGATAAAAATAGGAACAATTCAAGATTCTACTTATTCAAGATTAAAATATCCTTAACATTGTACTTTCTAGACATCTAATATATATATAATAATTAGGTTTTAATAGAAGCTATCTGTTTTTGAATTAAGTAGCTTATAAATAAATCTGTAATAAACGCTATTAAACTATGAAATAAATTTTATCATATACAAAAATATTAATAAAAATAGTAGATATTCAATTATGAACCAAGCAAACTATAATTTGAATGAATAAGTCCCGCATTTACAGTCAGAAGATTGGATGGAATACTTTTATCCAATTATATAAACAATTAAACATTTATAATTATAGCTACAATTTATAACAACTTTCAATTTGAACACCAAATGGAAGGTACTCTATAAACAGTATCAGTTTGTCCTTTATAAATAAGTTTTGTTAAATGTGTTAATAATATAAATAAATAAACAAAAAATAGGTTAACAATTCAACAATATGAAAGCTTTAAGATTATAATAATAAATAAATAATTATTATAATAAAGATTTAAGTGTATTTAATTATAATACATGATGCTCTTTATAAACCATGATAGCAAAATATTATGTATCATAAAAAAATTATTTAGCTGAAAAAAGCATATGCTGTATAGGTCTATAGGTATATATTTTGATATGACATTAAAATAACTAATTTCAAACAATATGTATGTAATTAAATATATAATGAGGTTCTATATATTGTATATTGGACCATATGAACATTTTCTAAATAAAAAGTAGTTCTTACTTTAATTTTTTGCATAGGCCTACACTTAAGTGAATAAAATATAAAAGGAAAATATTTGATTTTGTTGAGCTAGAAAGACTCTTTTGAATACCATTTTTAATTTTTTTTAAAACTTTAAACAAATAATTATTAACAAATTCGAAATTAATTAAAATATTTTCTTTTCACAAAAAAGTATACTTTAATCGCTAAGTAAATTGTAATGTAAAAATAGTACAGACTGCAAGAAAATGTATAATGGGAAATGTTTGAAAATGGTTTAAATGTATTAAAAAGTAAATATATCTCCATTTTAATTGCAAACCGTAAAGCAGTTTAAAATCTGGACATTACAAAGAGAATATTTATACTAGACATATTTTATAAAATAGAATGAATAAAGTTTTAATTCATATTACACCATAATATATCCTATATTTTATTTAGAATACACTAGCTAAAATAACAAACTGCTGCTATTTACTATATGCAATGTTTTATACAAAAAAAGAATTTCTAAATAATGTAAAATATATAAAACTTAATAGAATATTTTTTAAATAAGTATGCTATAAGTTTTTAAAAAATTAACATATGGGAGGTGGTACTAGCAAAATTTCGAGAGGAATATTAAATTATGAGTGTGCAATCCCATATAACAATTTTAGACACACATATCTAAATGTCTAATAGCATTTGAACGGGTGTGTTTACCTTAGAGGGTTTCAGACCTAGTAATAAAAGAAGAACAAGTCAGTTTTTCTTAAGGTATGGGGCCCTCAACATCATCTTTAATTTAGTTTATAATATGGAACAATTACACTTCCCAAAAAACCAAAAACATAAATACATTATGGTGGAAGAGTATCTAAAACTAACTATTGCATAAAAAAATTTAAATTATATATTATTATAAATTATTATAGTTAGTAAATCAATATAATTTTCTTGAGGCCAGAACTTTGAAAACATACTTTTATTGATTCTTACAGAATTTATAGTATTTATATCAGCCGTATGCACGAACCACGAATAAAAAAGAATAACTTTAATCCTGGGTTAGCTTATCCAAGAATAAATTTCGAATGCACTTTAATGAACTTTAAACTTGCAATAGTTAACTTCGGAGTAATGCAAGGGGTAAAACAAGACTACACAAGACAAGACAAAAATATAGCCATACACATAATAATACTGATAACATAAGCAGATATTCCAAAGTTCATTATATAATAGATTCAATTAGTTTTAATAATATATATTGAACATGTCTCGGAGGCGCAGTACATATTTTTCTATTGGCGCAATCAATAATGTTAATCGAAATTTTTATTTAAGATAAAATTGAAATAATCGAAGACAAACGGACTGATGGTTCTTTAGTTATAAAAAAATGCGGAGATGTGGAATTCGTTTCTTATGAAGTTCTCCACTAAAAAACTGGATTTGGTGGAGATCAAAAACATTTTGAAGAACTTGAAACAATAGTCCAAAAGGAAGGTCTAAAAGTGGTCCAAAATTTGCAGTAGCTGGTGTAACCTTGTGAACGATACGTCAAATCGTTGACTAGTGTATTACAAACAGATCTGTCTCAGTCATTTGAAACTTTCTTGTCGCATAAAATTGTAATGTAATGACAAATTGAAGTTGTGACGTCCCTTAATTATTTCTGTAAAATGTTGGAGACGTAGCTAGATTATGTAATGGATCTTCATGATGCACTATTTGTCTTCCACCCATTGATCCCAAATCTACATACCCATTGTTATCAATATGTGTTCGCCATAAATCGTACTTCCTACTGAAGAATCACAATGATACCAAAAAACTAGCACTTAAAGACAAAAAACGTCAATTGATCTGCCGTAATTTAGAAAAAAATCCATAGCAATAAAACTATTTTTAGAAAGTATGAAGAGTACTACATTTTATATTTTTCTAAACGGGAAGCATATATATACACAACTGTTTAGCTAATTAAATTTGGAATAAAACCGTCTTGAACTGGAAACCTGATATTTATTTACTATTTAGTTTATGAATTACAGTTAATATATTATTCTATGTTTGAGGCTCACTTTATACATAATCTGTGACTCACATCCCTAGTCAATATATAGTCATAGTAAAATATGCATGTACGTGCATAGTCTGTGACTTAGTCAATAATAATCATTAATCATACTATGTCTGTGGCTACCAAATCATACCATTATTTAATCACATATTTTAATAAATACTTGTTGATCTGTGTGTGTTTATTCTACAAGTATTTTCACGGCGAACTGCGAACGTAAGTGCGCCAACAGTATTTGTCGGAGTCCTTATTTCAGTATTACATATTTTTTATACATACTTACTTATATTACTTATTATTTTATTATGTATATTATATATATTATTTACTTATATATTACTTACCTATATTACATACTTATTACTACGTATTACATACATAAATTTAAAATGTTTGCATTGTAAGCCCCTGGAATAGCAAAGATTAAGGCGCCATTTAAAATATTGATTTCAAATGATTCCAGTGATTTCAAAATCTGCCTACGCCACTGTTTCTGATACATCTAAAATATCAACACAATTTATAGGTACTGAAATGCATGTACATGAATATATCAGGTACCGATCCAGGGGGCTAGGAGGCACATGCCCCCCCCCACGAGTGTCAGTTAGTGCCCATATGAGGTAGTATTGCACCCTTAGTACTTAAATTGTGGTATAAACCATGCAAATTTAATTTTCGCACCATGGATGTTGTGCCCAATTAGATTTAATTTCAGGATCGGCCCCTGTATACGAACTACAGAAAATGCTATATAGATCCTTGTAAACAATTCCAAATCAAATGATGTATTATTCATGTCTGTATGTTGAAATTATAATTAACGACGGTGTTATGATTCCGTACTTTATCCTGCAGTTCTGGGTTACCACTGTATATGTTATATAAAACAGAAAAAGTTAGATATATTTTATCATCTTTCGAATGTATTTTGAAAATATTAATATTTCTGGTAATATATTAGTTTTAAATTATTCATTTGAAAATTGCTGAAAATTATTGGTGAGACTCAGACATAGACACAGAATACTATTATTATTATTTACTTTATGTGGTAAGTAGATATTCATTTCTTGATAAGTTGAAAAAATACAATAACAAAAATAACACAAACATGTAGCACGTATATAATATGAAATAAAAATGTGTTGTAAGTTGTAAGATTAATTGAAAGTGCTTACCTTCTTCCAGCTTTTCTCACTCTAGTGCCACCTGTTCTTTATATACATCAATGAATTTGTCAAATAAAGCAACCTTTGTTTCACGAGATAACTGGAGGAGTTTTTTTTAATAAGGACTCTTTTAAAAGTTGATCCCTTTCAGTTTTGTCTTCAAAGATGGAGAGGCTAAAAATAATTTTTGAAATAGCAACATATTATATACAGAAAATCAGTAATATCATTTATCATGATGGTTGATTTAGTCTAAAGGTACATAAAATTTATAGTATTATTCAATCTGATCTTCTAAAAATGTAACCTGCATGCAGTTTTTTACCTAGAACTTCTGGATGAGATTTTATTCATTTTTATTTATTGATATAGTATATAAATGGACTCATCATACCCAGAAATATTATAGAAAAAATCCTGCCAACATGCCTGCAGAAAACAATACTTAGAAAATATTAGTTAAATATATATTAAAGGAATAGAACCTCTTATGATGAAACAAACTGAATTATGTTTTAAAAGGGAAGTTTCTTCTGAAAATTCATGTAATAAATACATTATCATTAACAGCCAGTGCTTTTTATTAACTTTACCTTAATATATCCTATCTATGCTGTTACAAGAAACCAAGAAACCTGTTAAAAACAATACACACTGCATTATTCATTTACTGCTAAGATATTTTAATACTAAATTAGTCTTATGAAAATGTATATTAATTATTTCTTGGTGTTTCAGGATTATTTATTTATGTATTTTTTATTTCTATTTATTTCTGCAGCTTTCTTTCATACTGCCTGCTGTAGAAGCTTCTAAAAGAAGTAGTATATATAACAGAGAAAAAATCAGATTTAATATAACTAGTAAAATAACACATAATAATTTAAAGAATTAAACATCATGATTAAGTATCATGATTGATTGAAAATATGTTGATTATGTTGAATTAGTTGTTATTATACAAAATATAGTAATTTAGATATAACTTATATCAGATTTAAAAATGAATTAATTTAAAAACGTGCATAATAAGTAATTAAAAAATGTAGGAAACGCCACATTAAAAAAAATAATTAAAAAATGCTCTACTTATATTTAAAATATTTACCTTTTCTAGTTGATATTTTACTTTCACTTCATCTGATGTTTTGTCAAACCCACCATCATGCATATTGTTAGCAACTAACTTCCATTTCGACTTCCTTTTCTTCCCAGCCACCTTTCACTTCTTCAACCTTTCCATTGAAAAATGCAACCAGAAAAAACTTAGTTTAATTCTCTGTCCAATCAGTTTCTTTGCCTCTCATCCGATCTTCCTGCTTTTTTTGCTCAGCACCTTCTTCACACCCTTCATCATACCTAGGTTTTTTACTGATCTTCTTGCTTTCTCTATTGCTCTCGGTGTTTTTCTTATTGTCAATAATATTAGCAAAGTTTGTGGCCCCAGTATCAATTAAAATTTTCTTAACTGGATCATATGTGTGCCTAAAAGCAAAATAAAATAATATTTCATTTTTGTTGATAATTATAAAATAAAAATAACTAAAACAATAACAAAAAACTAACAATTATAATCAATACGAAGTTCATTCCTGGAAGTAGAAAATGTATTGTATCCTTTCCAGATATATTGCAGAATTACATATTAGTAGTAAACCAAAAATATATAATATATGATAAACAATAAATTATTATTTTCAATTTTCCACTCTGATAGTAGGTACTCTGTACTGATTTTGTAGCAAATAATTATTTATTATTAATTAAAGACTAAATTAATAAAATAATATTTTTCATTTCTAAAGTGAGAGCAATTTAAGCATTTTACTACAGATTCTACTAAAGTTTACTAATAAAGAACATAAATAATAAATAAAATGTGTAAGCTAATAACTAAACAGAAGTATATAATGCTACAGTTATATGTTTTACTTATGTATAGAATAACTTTACTACATTATTGACTAGAAATATATGCATATAAACATATATATAGTCCATGTGTTTAGTTTTGGTATTTAATAGTTATTTTTTTCTATCTATTGTAGAAATATTTCCAATATCATATCTCCTATATGATGACGTTCAACAAGTAAATTCTGCAAATTCTGAGAACTATGGTTCTGTACCCAAAAGAAATGATTTACTAATGTATTTGAAGTTCTAAGTAAATGAGGATTTCAGGAAGACATTACACCTCAGCAAAGCCAGCCTCTACTTGCTCTTATTAGAACGGGAGTCATACCAAAATGAAACTAAATTTAGCAAAAAGGAGTTGTGTTTGAAAGTGAAATTGTTCATTTTTTAAAGTATATTGTCAGCCAATAAAAACTCTATGCAATTTCTTTAAGCTTCCATGCAACTTTCCTTTTGGTACATGTGGCAATAAGAACAATCAACAGCCTTATCCACAAATGATCTAATAAATGAATACAGTTTCCCCAGCATGAGGAGTTCCAGTTTTGATCAAAAACTACCTCCAATAATCATATGACTAAGTAATTTATAGTCGAAAGAAGCCAATAATTTGTGCTAAAGAAAACAACGAGTTATTACAATAGAAAAAAAATTATTCTGTAAAATTACAAGAGCTGTAGTTGGGCCAAATGCAGGATGTTATGATATCTTCGCTAGTTGGCCAGGATGATCTCATGTTTGATTGTTTTTCCAAAACTTAATGATGGTATGACTAAATAATTTGTTATTCTTGGTGACTCTTTAAAAAGCTTCTTTATCACAGCAGTAAAATACAATGGTCAACTTTATCAAAGGGAAAGAAACTTTAATTTTAGACATAACTAAGCAAGAACTTTTTTAACGTTATTAACCTGATAGACATTACAGCTTGTACATTGCATAATTTTTGCTGGTATATCTGAGAGTGGCAAGATTCTTAGAGACTATTTAATTACATATGTAAATGAATAGAATTGTGGTCATATTTATTTAAGTTATACACTCACTATAATTATTCATGAACTGTATATCTAAAGTTAAAATTTTCATTGATAATTGTAACATATTTAATTAGCATTATGCAGTGCTGATGCAAGCATTAGGTACAAAAAAACGCAGGTACTAAAAACTAATCATGTCCAAATTCAAAGTAAAAGCAGCAATTTTTATATCCACCAGAGGGGTGGGTCAAAATTTTGTTTTGCTAAAACGTTTAAAAATCATATTTTAAAAAATTTGGGTGGGCTAAAAAATGTTTTTTGTTAAAACGTCTAATAATCCTATTTTTTAAAATGGACACATTTTTTTATATAATGTATAAATATCATATTTTTAAAAATGAGGGGGTCAAAAATACTAATATTAATTAAATGAATGAAAAGCTTGTACAGGGGAAATGGTTCTGAAAATTGCAAAATGTTGCCAAAATATGCCATATAAAAAGCTTTATTTTAATCAAATGTAGAATATGAGGCCACAACAAACCAATCCATGTTAACACTGAAAAACGAAGTATAAGAAAAATGAAAGGTTTGAAAAGGCTTTAAATTAAAAAATTAAAAGAAAACATTAATATTGAAATCACACTGAAAAAAATTAAATGCAGGAATTTAGGAATATGAAAAAACGCATGCAAAAATGCAGGATTACAAAAAATCGCAGCTGTGTAGAAAAACACAGCTTGCATCTGCACTGCATTATGTCTGTGCAAATTCAATAAAAATTCGTACAAGAGTACAAGAGAAAAAAATTGTAAGTAGTGACAATAAAATCCTAATGTCATGAATTGTATAGTGATAATTATACATAAACAAAAATTTATAAATTATGTATGAAGATGCATGATATTATTATATATATAAAATCATAGAAGTATAAATTAAGTAATAAATGTTTTTTTGTTGTTTTTGGAATTGTATTGATTCAATAAATATATATGAATTTGGCTGTAAATTAAATTAGAAAAAGAAACTCTATAAAAAATTACAACACTAATTGAAATGTCTATTTTCCAGTTTTTAATGTATAAATTAAAGATTTTATATAATAAAAAATTAGATAGTTTCTATTTTAATATATATTTTATCTACAAAATAAAAAAATATTTTATTTATTTAATAATGGTAAAGGTTAAACTTGATGTCAGTACCATGAAATCCAATGCCAAGTACTTATAGGATAAAAGACAATGCTAATTTCACAAAACATAATTATAATGTTGTATTATTAAGGTTATATATCCTTAAATTATAGTGATTGTATGTTTTAAGTTCTGGTAAGAAGCTAATCTTAAAAGTTATAGTTTAAAATTTTAACATTTTAAAAATCAAATGCTTAAGTTTGACATTTAATTAGCACTTGAATTTCCAGTTGAATCTGTTGCAAAAGTTGCATACATTATTTTGTATATAGATGTTTATTATGGATTTTATTTGATGTGATTTAGCAGTATTAATTTAAAATGTTATTTTGAAAGTGGATTATAAAATTATTGATCAATAATTTAGAGAATAATATAATTTACATGAGTTTTTGATTTTTTCTCCCCAATTATAATAACATATATTTTTATGTATTATATAATATATATATATATATATAATATAAATAATATATATAATAATGTATAATAATAATACATATTTTACAAACTTAATATTTTTTAGTAAATAATCATATTAATCAATAAACTTTAAATATAATTAATTTTTTATAAATAAATTTTAATATACTAAATGAGTTATGCAACAAATGTGAGTGACAATTATATCTCGATAACTAGGCCACCTAGAAAAAATGTTTTACACCATTAGAAAGCTTATCAAAAACTGACCACTTCATACATTTAAAAAGTGTTGTCATAATAATTAATTATATTGTAAAGATAAAATCAATGAGAGTTATTTAGTATAAAATAGTTAATTTTTAATACATTAATAAGATTATAATAGGTCATTTAACAGAAAATGGTGTAATTTATGCTAAGCTATACATTTACATATCCCCATCCACTGCTGGATGTTTATGACAATTTATAATTGTTATATGTTTTAATAATTAATTATATTGTTAATATAATATCTTGGAGACCTGTTTGATATATAATACTATGAGCATTGTTATCTTTTTAATATGTAATAAAAGATTATAGAAATTTATCTATTTTAGGCCATAAATTGACACATAACTTACTACTGAATTTTAATGAATTTTTTTAATTGTTATATTTTATAATAATAAACTGTAAGATAACATCTTGGAGAGTTTTTTGGTATGTAATAGTTAACTTTTTAATGACAAATATAAGGTTTTATTAAGAGGTTGTTTTTCCCTTTCAGCAACAGTATTTATTAATAAAAAAATTAAAGAAAAGCCTTGATGTTGCAATAAAATTAATAAAAATAAGACCAATCATATCCAATAACAATAGACAAACAACCAAAATTGCATGGTTACTAAACGAACCTCCTAAATCCACTCTTATTGACAATTCCCACTCATCTTGAAAGCAGCAACAGACTACTACTACACATAAATAATCAATGAAAAGCAGAGCATAAAGTAAATCCCTACCCTTTTAGTCTAAATGTGGTATCCTTATATACTTTAATTCCACCACAAGAAGCCATTCAGTCAGCCATCAATCATCTCGAACAACATAATGCTAAACTTTATAAGTTTAAAAAAATCACATTCAGCAATCCCTCTGAATTATTTTATCTAATTATACTTTCTTTCACTTTCATAACAACATTTACAAGCAGATAAGTAGACTGGCTATGGGAAGTAGTGTCTCAGGCATACTAGCAATTATTTTTATGGATAGCCTAGAAAAAATTGCTCTCAACAATATTGCCAACATTGGACTGTATTGAAGATATAGAGACAACATCCTCATACTTACCACCAACAGTATTGACACTAATCACATATTTCAACATTTCAATACACAACACCCTAAAATATAATTTGAGACCAAATACCTATCTAATAAAAACACCTTAAGCCTCCTAGATTTAACAAAGATTGATGATAATGGAAATACTACATATTTACATTTTACAAGAAACTCACTAAGAAAAACTTATTTATATATCACAACTCCACCTTACCCACTAGTTTAAAATTAAACATCATTCACAATTAAATAAACTGAATTAATACCCAATGTTCTGAAGAAACTAATTGAAAATTCCATCAATATCAAATTAATAACAGATTTGAAGAAAATGCCTATTCAAAACATATTATTGAAGAACTTCAGCATAAATCAAAGCATTGTAAGAAGCAAAATAACAAATCTAATTAACATTACTTTTACCTACATCTATCATTCTTAAGGAATAATATTCTTTGAAAAATATACCAATCTTTTCAGGAGACTAAACATACCCAAACATATATTCTACTGTAATTACACACTCCATCAATACTTGAATAGAAAATAACCAAACTCTTGTAAACTGAATAATTACACTATGAACAAACATTTATGCAACCAAAAAGATTGTGTTTACCAAGTTCAATGCAATGGTTGTAAATATATTTATATTGCCATATTGGTAGTACATGCAGACCACTTGACATCTGGATATGTGAACATCTTTCATCCAAAGCTATCTTTATCTACAAACACCATACTAACTGCAAGCATGATTTCACCATTTCAATCCTTATAGTAACAACATTCCCAATCTATGCATCAGAGAAGCCCATTTCATTAAAAAGCTTAATCCTGTGATCAACAGCAGAGAAGAATCAAATCAATTTTGCAATCTGTTTTTTAAATTTAATTATCTATTGTCAGTATTGTATTTTTCTGATTCTTTTGAATTTTTGTCTAATCAATTAATTGTTAACTTATTAATATTATTAAATATTTTGAAAATAATCTTAAACATTTAAAATACAATGTTAATATAAATTTTATTGCAATATTAAGGCTTTTATTTTAACCTTTATTTATAAGGACACAATATTCTGTCAAATAATAAATTAAAACCTTAATAAGGTATTAATTTATTATTTGACAGAAATTTGTGTATTTTATTTTTAGGCTATAAATTGACAATCTATGGAACTTTTGAATGAAATCTTACATATGATAGTTGATTTTTATATAAATATTAATACAAATTTAAAAGTAAAGGCTTAATAACATGAAATTATTTGTTAGACCTGAATTTTCAGTATTTTAGCAAACCTTCTACAAAGCCTAAGCTAAAGCAACACAACAAAAGTGAAACAAATTAACAGATTGCTGAAATTAAACCTAATAACAACTGCATGCATACAAACAATTGATAACAATGTAAAACACATAATACCATTCAGTGATATTAAGAGTATTACTATTAAAATGAATATATTATGACATGTATAACTGGACAGATTAGTGCATACACTCATTTGTTTGTTCATGCTTTTTAGGTTAATGGTAAAAGTTGTACTTAAAAACCGAAAAATCAGGCATTAAATAAATTCGTGTTGTTCAGCCTTTGCTTTTTAATTTATATTCATACCAACACAAATATTCACCAAAAAATACAAATTACAAATAGATAAAAAATCTTTAAAATCAGGGAATAACACTGCTATAGAATTTAAAAACCTTTAATAAAATATGTCTATGATAAAGGAATAATCTAACCTTACTTTTAAATTTGAGAATGATTTTTTCATGATATATGTTGATAGAAAAATAATTCCTTATAAAAAATGCTAAAAATAAATTCTTCTTCACTGTGAATAACGTACAACGGGGCAAGGGTAGATCCTAAAATATATTCTAGGGAGAGGTCATACTTAAAAGGCGCACTTTAACAAGAAAACTTTATTTTATTTATAGCCATACTTCTGGTATAACAAGCGAGCAACAATAAATAACTAAAAAGTATAATTTAACTCTTGATTCATTTTAAAGTAAAACGTATAATAATCCTCAAACAGCCGAGCAATAAAACCGAAATCAGTATTTGAAAATAAAGCATTGTTAATAATAAAGTGAATTTAAATAAATATATTCCAAAAAAACATTCACGTATAAAATATTATATGTGGTTATAAATTATTCATTTATATATATATAAATATTATAATCCAATAAAAATTGTTTTGTGGATTGTTTCTTATTAATGAGGAAGTTTGTTTAATGAATAGTACGTTTTGTAAACTGAATGTAAACAAAGTGTGAACTAAGTGGATCCAATTTAAAAATAAACATCAAACAGCTGAGCGTTAAAACCGAAAGCAGTATTTGATAATAAAGCATGGTTAATAATAATGTGAATTTAAATAAATATTCAACTAACTCTTTGAGAAAGAGCATTGATTTTTAAACATATGTATTCTTTGCACAGGGTGTTTTATAAACGCTAGCGTAAAAAGTTTGAACCTTTCTGATTGGTTGAAATGTATAATGCATTAGTTCTATTTTTGCACGGCGACTAATGTGAACAGCATGGAAATTATATTTATTTGATTCACAGTGCTATTATGTATTTTTTGTTTTGTAAAAAATTACCATACTGTTAGATTAAACAATAATAGAAAATCGTAGTTCCGAAATGTAGAAGACTTTATTAAAGTAGACAGTATGGGTTATGATAATTACAGAAATGAGTACGTTTATAATAACTGTCCAAACGTCTATTACTATCTGATTGGCTAACCAGTTTGACAGCTTCTATTGTTATAAATAGCACTGTATGTCGCGGGCGCGCACGTAGCAAAAGTAACAACTGAATCAAGTAGTGAACTGTTACACACACTCTTGTAAACATCCAACATTTCTACTAATATTTTCTGCTGCATGAGGTGAACTGAAAAATGATTTTCGTTTGTCATTTTTGCTTTTTGTTTATCGCCGCAGTCATTCCTTGTTTTATATGAATTAGTGCTTTCGATAATTCCCTCTTATTTAGTTACACAATTATTGAATAAAAGTAATTTGATGACACTTTTCTATATCTGTTTATCATCAGAAAAAACAAAAGGGAAACAGTAAGAGAGATCGAAGATATTCATTGCGTTATAATAAACCAAAGTGAGAGCTAGAGAAAGAGAAGATTAGGCTCCATGTGTGACGCTCCGAAACAGTCTCCCAGACATATAAACCAGACTTCCTGACACAATCTACACACATAAAACGTGAGTCCTTCCGGAGGCCATTTGCATAACACGTTACACATCGCTTCCTGGGCTTTGGCTTGTTGACAGTTGCCAAAGATTTTCACAGCAACATGTAGGTTGGCAATAGGAAAAGCTACGTGAGGTTGAGGGCCCTCAAGCTGAAGCAAATATTTCACAAACATCTCCTCGAAATTACGCAATCGTGATTTGCGTCCAGTGAGCTTCCTGATGGGCCGAAAGAAAAATGTGCAATTTTTCTAATAGATTGAAATGGACGATATTGATATAGAATCATATATATATATATCACAGAATCATCTAATTTTCTACATATTTTTTGCTTAGATTCTGATAGCTAAAGTATTTTGAACACAAACTTACAAGAAAAAATATATTTAGTGACTCAAACTAAAATTAATATTTTTAAGAAGCAATAATTAGTCAAGAAAAGATTTGTTTAGCAAACAATTTTAGCAAAAAATAATTTTAAAAATCTACAAAAATATATGCAAAATTAGTCATGAAAATAACTTAATTAAATAAATAGAATTACGAAAACAATATTGAAAATCACTAAACAGTAATAACGAAACATAACACCTAAGAATTTTTTATTAAAAAATTAGAGCAAACCTAATCGTGAAGGATTTTGGCATTTAGAACCATTCTTTGCATTATGGAGATGCCGATTTTCCTATACCAGTGGTATAATTTTTGTGCTACGGGGTATCTGGCCATATTAGCGTCTGATAGATGAAGCGCTCCCATATTCTCTGAGTAGTGCTCGAGGGTCTTTGACTTTTGGTAGATTTCTTCAACCCCATCTCGCAGAATTCGCTGTTTCACTGCGAAGCGGGCTTCAGCTTTACTAGTTAGGAAGTAAACATCTCTTTTGTCGCAGAAACGGATGGAGAGTAGATCACCGGATCTCACAAATCTCGTCTCGAGCCTGCGAACAAACAATTTAAGCGAATATTAATATATATACATATATATATATTCATGAGATCTTTATACGTTTCCACTTGAGCAACTTTATTAGTTGAATTCTACAAGCCTAATATTTGTTGTATACATATATTATAGTGACTGGAATTTACTGCAGCTTACAGAAGAAAGGCCCAAAAATATGCTCACGCCATTTACATTTATTTCTAAGTCGTTATATTTTTGTAGTGTAAGACTAACCTGCCCATTCGTTCATGTTGCAAGTGATCTGGGAGACCGCGGTTGTTTTTCCGGATGGTTCCCGAGAAGGTTATGTTGCGTGTCAGTAAGTAGCGTTGACGGGGAATACTAGTGAAGTAGATGTCTATGAGAAGATGGTAACCTCGATGAAGTAAGCAGTGTCTTGACAAAAGATGGACGACTATTTGGGAAGACAGTGGATGATCAGCTGCTCCCTGAAAATCTGCAGCCCACCGTTCAGTGTCTCTTCAGCTGCCTGAATACATCTCAAAATGTAATTAATACGTATCCATCAAAGTCACAATGTGCAAAGACTTTGACCCCGAATGTTGCCCTCTTAGATGAAATGTATTGCTTAAAATAAAGCCTTCCCTTGTATAGTAAAAGACTTTCGTCTATTACGATACACCTGAAAACAACATATTATTTAAATATATTTTTGTTATGAAATTGTTGTATATTTAGATATTTATATCTATGTTAATCTCAACTGTATATAGTTGTTAAGTTATTATTGGTTAAATATCTATGACATTGA
>JAUZND010088295.1:0-15399 GCA_034780555.1 Coelogynopora nodosa
CAACCCCCCCGCGGTGTCAGACGATATTGGTCTTGGCGGGCGACAACTTGGGACTGCTGATGTACTGGATGACACGGGCCTTGTGGCTGGGATATATCACGAAGAGCGAGAGTTGCAGGATTGTCAGAAAGGAGCCCAGCGCGTTGGGTATCTGTGCGTGGTGGATGGAGGCAAGGAAGGGTTAGTAGTAAGTAGGTAGGTGAACTAACACATTGGGGCAGTAAAAACAAGAAGGAAAAAAGATTATTCTGTTTTTTTAATATTTTATAAAAGCAATGCAATAAAACTTTCAAATAACCAAGCATATTAGGAAGCAGTAGTCTGAAGAGAATATTTTGTATGAGTAGGACAGTTAATAAATATTAAGTGTATAGCACAGAAATGTAAGATAATGACAAGAAGCGACACGATAAATATTTTTGGACAATACCCTACGTTTTCTTTGTTGGGTAGAGCGCAGTTATTTATATAAAGTGTTCTTATACTATAAAAACATAGAGACAAAAAGGAAACATTTATTATCTGTATTTAAGATTGCTTTATTAATCCATTGCAATAATCATAAATTAAAATAAGAAATATAATATAATAGTTGTTACTATTTAAATAATATATTTAGATATCTCTGAGAATACAAAGGTACGAATTTAAATTTCAACAAACAAGACACATAATTAGTAAATAATTATTATTCTGAAAAATATTATACCCAACAAGAATACTAAAATAAAAGTACAAAATAATTGCCACCTATAGGTAGCGTCTGTTTTGCCCCAATAGTTAAAAATTGGATAAGCAATGCAACATTACTTCAAGGCAAACATATAAATTATAATTTAGCTTGGGTACCACTCTGTAGCTCAGAAGTTTAGTCATTCGGTACTTGTGCCACAATTTTGCAGTGGAGATGTAGAAAACAAGGAAAACAGCGTTTTCTAGTCATTCATGGTTCTACTCTTTATATTTCTAACCAACTGAAAGAATGTCACTAACAGTAAATTGGCAGAGAGTCTTCCGTTTTTGAAGAACACTTCTTTGTTCAATTGCAAACTTGTTCTGAACTAATTTTAAAACAACTTTTCACAGCATCTTGCTTGGCAACATAATCATTAGTCTGTGATTCATAAATGTGTAAAACTCCTTTTTTTAGATATATACTGTTTAATTGTACTTTACATTCCTCACACGTGATGTTGGCAAAATCTATCCTCCGATACATGCTATAAGGGATTTCTGGCTGTAGGATTTCATCGAGGAAGGCTTTGATAGTTTCATTAATGAAGTTGCGATATGTAGATAGCCTGCTTCCTTCCACACATGCTTCTTATAATGCACAAATATATTACCTCTTAGCAAGCTCCATGTAACTAATGATACACACTGCATAACCTGATTCTAAATTGATACAGACAGTTTCTCAATCAGCATAAATTTCAATTGTTTCCATGGTATCTGATCAATTTATATGTATTAATCAATCAATAAATCAATATATATGTATAAAGTGAAGCGCAAAAATTAATAGTTGAAGAATTAATAACTTGGCATATTGATTGATCATCACTTTTAACGACATGACATGTTTAATTGTCCCACTCACGGACGATGGAAGCAACGGGTATCTAAATGTACACCCAAATATAGTATGAATAATAAGAATTTGTTTGATAAACAACAGAAATGTTTAACTATATCTAGGCCTGCTATTATTTTAATGAAAAATTCGTGTTGTATTGAGACATTTAAAAAGAATTAAAATTAAGTTAAAATAACATTATCCAATGAATGAAATTATCCCCTAAATCCAACCCAAACAGTAAAATAGACCTGATTCAAGCACAACCTATCTGAAATTGTCATCAACATTTAACCTATTATTATAAATAAATAATTATATACATAAATATTTCCTTCACTTCAAATGCGCGTTCTAATCATTCAAAGTTATAAGAAATTGACACAATGAAATAATTAAAATAACATTTTACTAAAATCTAAACCGCTAGATAGTTTTTAGAATATTTTATAGTATCCAGAGTAGAAATTAAAGCTATATATTTCCAAAGTAAAGTTTTAGAGGCAAAAATAACTGATCAAAAGAACAAAAATGGCCAACAAGCGATATTTCTTCTCTAACGACAAGTTGTAACGCCGCTCTTTGTTTAAAGAAACGATGTTTTATAACTTAAATTAACAAACTGATACAAAACGTAGAATAGCAAAGGGAACAGTGCTGAAAAACAGGGATTATGCAATAAGATTAACCAATCGATGCCTCCTGGCAAACAGAACGATGCTTATTACTTTGTGTCTGTTTCTTTTGGTTTCTCTAGTATACGGTATCGTCAGTTGTTCACTTCAAAGCCATCATCTGATGGAGAGCGACGCGCTACTGTGGAACTAAAGCAGAACATATTAGGAAGACCGGGAAGGCCCTATGTTCGAGGGTCTCATGTCTAACAAATGTAGATGTATAGGCCAAACCAGACTTTTAGCGTTCTAAAGTTTAACAATTCGCAACACTAAAGAAGTCCTTCAAAAATAATGTATTGAGTAAGCTTAGTATCGAACATCATATTGTTCATTAATTGTTACCAATATCTTCGGAAATGCCTCACCACCACTGTACGTTATTAAGGTATGTGTTATTGGAGCGCGCGGCCTACCAATTCAATTACGCAAGTTCACCGAAACTTTAATTTAACATCGAATTTACGATTCTGAACTCCGGTTTAGCCGATATGTGTATTTGATTTATCTACAATATATATATATATACAAGCACGCCGGCAACACAGTGAGAGGCCAGAGGCACTGCAAACGCAAGCGTCCACTCACAAAGACAGCTGGATCGGAGATGGAGAGGCCATAGTAGCACCATTCAATACTGACAACGAGGTTGGAGAGGACCAGAGGTAGCGACATCGAGGCGACCGACTTCTTGCGGTGGACATCCCTCTGAAGAGTGTGGTGGCCATTGATATACAGATATATATATATAATTATATCGATTAATATTGATCAACTATCGGTAAAATCGAGAAAATCAATATTATATCTACTACGAATGGATAATTTTCGGATGTTTTTTACTTTTGGAAATGACATATAATACATAATTGATCATAATATCATAATTATGATTATTATGGCGTTTTTCAAAATCAAATCAACGAGATGTTTAGTGAATGCGCCAACTGTCACGGGCATCTTTTTTCAATATCATATTTTTTGTGTGACGAAACTATTAAATAAGATCTCTGTTCAAACAATTGGAAAACGAGTGTCAATAAATCATTAAAAAGCATAAATAAATCAAATGATATTTATTATAAAAGCAAAACATCCGAACCTGTAAACAATGTTATGGTCAAAAATCAATAATTAAGCAAGTTTAAAATGATGAACAACATTCTTCGCTAACGATTTATTTATAAGGACCGATGAAATCTGCTTTTAACCTTGATATGAAAAGAAGAACACATGAATACACAGTGGAGAAAGAATATAGCTTAACAGCATTTAAATAAATATATTTCCTATCTTTTGCCGAGTATACATGGTCCCGCGCCTTTTTAAAGGGCTAAAATACACACACAAAACATTTGGATTAATCTACTCCGGATTAATATTAGACTATTACAGGAGGGTTACTTTGGCAGAGTATTTATAGATAATATCATAATTGAAGGACGCTATTTCAGCTTATAACCAACGATTCGATATACCTACTGAATATGGCAGCGTAAATCAGTTTTTTTTTAATAGTGCCTGGACTCGATAACCGTACTTTCTGGACTGAAGGCAGATATGATACCACCAAGTTACACGCTCCCTTTATATATTATACTAACATATCAAATAGTTTTAAAAAATCAATGATGAACAACATATATATTGGCTAAATACGTAAAACGTGGCAAAATTTAATTGAACCTCAAATCGCTATAATATAGATAAAAGTGCATACTCGGCTTAAAACCAGGACATTTCCGGGATCTATGAAACAGTATAAGCATCCAGACACCAACAACTATATTCTCATATTATGTGAATTTATGCACAAGAAAAATCAATGTGCTACTTGATTAATAAACAATGAAAATGTCAACATCTCTGCAACAATGTATGTAAATACTCAAACAATTATAAAAGTATAACTAACCATAAAATATTGACTAATAGGAGATACTTTGTCAATAGACCCACAATATAGATATACTGTATATATATATTATCCGAATAACACAATATATTTGTTTGATTTTATTCTTTTCTTCGAGAATGTGACCATTCATTCATTTTAGTTCAAGCACATAATTCTAAATAACAGGACGGCCAGGACTGTCCCTGCGAAACCAGAACAGTTGGCACAGGTAGGCGTGCAAGCGGGTAAACAAGTAAAGCAACCTATGTAACGAGTATTGATCGAGGAACTACATAGAAATATTATATATGAACACTGTTAGGTAACATAATATCGATTCGATAAACGAAGGAGACATGCAACAGTCATATGGGCATAAAATGGCATATTGGATAGTTCCTCTATTTTCTTATCGATGTCCTCTTTTAATTTATCAATATGACCTTATTTTTATATTTGGCAGATTTTGGTCGTGCATTCTTCTTCCACTTGATAATAGACTTGAAAGCGAGAGTTGAATCGACATTTTGAGCCAATTTATCGACACTTTCTTCCAGGGAAGCTACTTCCTTTTCTAGACGAACTTTGGAATTCTTGCTATTTTTTCTAACAATTGGAGGTCATTAGAGTAATACCCTTGCTTTCTTCTCTACCGCCAAAATGTTTGCATTTGTTACGAGCAGCACTAGCCACTACGAGAAAAGTCATAGAATTCACAAAAGTCATAGGAGTCATAGAAGTCATAGAAGTCATAGGAGTCATAGAAGTCACAAAAGTCATATAAGTCATAGGAGTCATAGAAGTCACAAAAGTCATAGGAGTCATATAAGTCACAAAAGTCATAGAAGTGCGACAGGTCATAAAACGATAGTTGTTTCCTGCTTCGTGTGGCGAATATGAGACAATCACAAATTTGAGTGGGATGTATATACAGCAATCGATTTTTCGTAGTGCGAAATCCCTAAGCTGTTTAATTACTATTAATATAAAATGTTTATTTAAGAGCAATATAATCATATAAAAAGTACACAATTATATTCAAAAGTTTCTACAACATATGTTATGTGAAGTTATGTTCAATTTTATTTCGGATTGAAACACAAAACAATTGGTCTGACAAAGGTACATAGTGATGAATACATTATAATATATATTACCAAAAAATAATTAAACTAATAGACATAATAATACGAGCAGTAGATTATCCCGTCCTTCTGGAATTCGCGCTCATATAGTAAGTTCGTAATAGATACCACATCTCATTCTAAATAATTAGTGTACAGTGTAAAATGTTCTTCAACACGACACAAGGGAGGCAATGACTATGAGATAGTAGCGGCGCCATTATTGAGAATGAATTCTAAACGAAAGTGAAAGTTTGGGGAAGTCTAAAATCACTTGTTTTTAGACATCCCTGAATAGACGTGTTGAGAAATCTACCTCCTCTGCTATTAGAATTCAGCATCGTACAAATTTGCCGCAATTATTCTTGCTAATAAAATGAAAAAGTGTAAATAAAGGGAAAGCAACTATAAATCGCCTAAATATTAATTCATTTCCTGGGATGCTTCTGCACTATGTAGGTATTGATAGCCTTATAAATGATGTCTTTAGTATTTGAAGATATGAATTGGTTAATTCTGAGAAATAAATGAGACGAAGTGTTTGACAATAATACAACTTCACCGATAAAGTCATTGTAGGCCACTAAGATATTAAAGATGCAGTAAGAACATGATTACTAAATAGAAAAGTGTAAAAAAATTAAATATTGAACACAATATTTCCATTACTATTTACCTTAGTTAACAGTGAATTCCCAGGAATGCGAGAAATGCCCTATTAGAAAAAATACAATGATGTTATTTGTTAAAAACAGAAGATACATACAAAAATCAACAGTAGGTTACTGAGTAAGAGACATTTCAAAACGGTGCTGACAAAATTATGTATTTGAATTAGTCCCCATTATGTAGAGGTGGAAAGCATAATATTACGAGTATAACTGCTGGTAATAATATTGCAGACATATTGTCAAATTTTATTACTTGAAACAGGGTGTAACAAAAATAATATTTTAAATTTAAACACGAATTAGTTTATATAAAGGAGGAAACAGGGAGAAAATATCCTGAGTCCCACCACGATCGCCCCATAGATAGGCACTGGTACACAGTGAAACGTCACAATTAAGTATTAATCAATATTTAGTCCATCTATAGTTTCCGATCTTTTTATTAGCAAGAATGGTTGCGAGACATGTTAATATTGACGACACTGGATTCTAATAGCAGACTTCAGGAGGCATTCCTCAACTTACACGTCCGTTCACCCGGTTTAACTATCTGTCTTTTAACAGGGACGCCTAAATAATAAATGGTCTACTTTAGAATACTTTCACTTTCGTTTGATGTTTTTGTCGTTCTCAACAATCAATAATGACCATGGCGCACCCGCCATCTCATAGTTATTGATTCATTTGTGTCATGTTGAGAATGTTTTACACTGTACACACTAATTATCTAGAATGAAATATAGTACATGTGTTACGAGCTTTTAGAGCGAGTCCAGTTTATTTTTTTAATAAAACACGAATTCCAGAAAGACTGAATTTAATCTACTACTCATATTAATTGAGGTAAAAGTACACTTTCATTGTGACAGAAAACTAAAATGTTAAGATTATTATATAAAAAATTAACAATGTTTAAATACAGATATAATTTTTTTAAATTCTCAAATCATATTTATAATTTCAAATCATAAATATTATCGAATTTACTTGATAAAGGAGTTCTATTCTGTTATTTTATAGCTGTATGTATAACGAGTGAGATTTGTAGGAGTACCATTCGGATTTGCTATTGTTACATTCGGAACTGGAAAAGGCCATTTCATTGTGTCGAACTCTTTACAACAATTAAACAAGAAGACAATATAAAACTGTATTCATAATATCCTACACTTCAGTACTGTTGCATATACACGGAAGGTCTGGTTTTTTAACAGCTTCACGAGAAGCGAATTGGCCAATAATACAAGCAAAGCACTTAGTTCTCATATAGGGAAGCCCGCATTTTCTCTTCATTGCTAGTTCGAAATAATAAAAAATCAATATAGCAAACAGTTGAGTCGACCCACCAAGGCTGAGAATGGGGAGGCGTAGGAGAGGATGGTCATGCAGACACAGATGGTGCCCAACTGTCGCACCGCCTCCGAATGAAGGAGCACCGAGAAGCGGAGGTAGAGCAGGATGGGGATCACGATGGAGCAGCCGCCTAGCAACTGGCGGAGGAGGTGGCCCTAGGGGGCGAATAGAGGAGAGGAGAGAGGACAAATGAGGGAGGAGAACGAAGAGTATCAATATATCCACATATATTATGTTTACGCATACATTTATTATAAATAGGTAATTATATTATAAAAGAACCACTTACCTCTAAAATAAAACGTTATCTGTATAATCATGTGGAACACAATTTATGTCGCCAATTCTATTTATTGGAAAATATTTCACGTTTTTTGTGAAAAATCCTACATAGGGTTTACATAGGGTAAAAAAGAGCCCATTATTTACTAATGACCGCTCATCCAGTTGCTTCGTTGATTACTATAACTGTTTAAATCTATGATACAGGGTGACTGCTGATTCAATAAAACAGAAAACACTGAGAGTTACCAATTCAACGTGTCGTGTTGGTGGTGTGGTGCAGCACACGTGGCTGTATATAATACTGATTGTGAGTGAGCCACAACTTTCAATCGATTCACTCAATCAACAGCAAGAAGAATAAATAAAAACTATAACAAAATAAATATTTCTGACGAGCGGGATACCTGTTCTGCTCTTTTCATTGGGCCCTTGTTATCAGCACAACTATGTGTAATGCAATATTTCGCTTATCCAAGTACAGTATATAAAGCTATCATTAAATAGATGAAATAAAAGCAATAAGTATATCACATAAATGGCACAATTTTAAAAAGTTCCCTACCATAATCAATATTTATCAAATACACTCTTGTCAATATTTATTCAAATTCCACTTCACTTTTGTAGAATCTGTAACCTACGTTCCGACAATTGATTAATGAATGCCTCTTTGAGACTATATTTTCCGATGTTTGTTCAGTGACCTTACTAATTCGGATTTATGGAGAACTCACCAACATAGTGAACCATTTTCAGGACACACTTGAACAAATATTTACGTTGCTTAGCACATAAAATAGTTTCCAAAGAAGCAATATGAGTCAACATATTCAGCTTTACTGTTCCACTAAAGATCAACTATTAGCAGGGACTACTATACTACATTATCATAATGGGGAACAGGGGGAACCTTGGGCTCTCAATCAGTGTAAAATAATTGCTCGACCGATTGAAAAATACAACAAAGTTAAAGTAAACATCTATCTTATCACTTTTGCAATTAAAAAACGAACACAACAATAAAGATATAAGACATCTTCACATTGAAATATGAATACACCTATATTGAGTGCATTTGTACTGTTATCAATTATAGCAATCTGATATAGTAAATAGTAGATATCTTCCATTTATATATATAATTGATGTACCCTGCATAAAATATACAATGTACAAAATATTTGTCATTAATAACCAAAATAGTCAGTTTTTTTTCTTGTGGAGACTGCAGCCAGACACAAGAGCATCATTTTGTTCTTTTATATAACCATTAGCAAACGTATTTATGAATCGCTTGAAAACGTTGCTAGATAATTGTAAATGAAAAAGTAAGAATCATGTTATAATCCACCAGTTTCAATATGATCAATTTCAAATATTATGGTAAGCATATGTCTAAGTATAATACAATATTACATTTATAAATGCCGTGATATGAGAAACAAGTAGGTAGACGTATACTTTATTATAATACTTTATTATACACATTGCATTTTATTTGTTTAAATAATCAAATGCATATAAAATGATTAAATTATTCTATATTATTTAAATGTATAAATTATTTTAAATAATAAAAGCTAATCGATATGGATTAATTTTTTGTTTCTTCAATATAGTGATGAAATATATGAGAAAATCTAAAAATCTATTTTTTAATTCAACAATGCAGATTATTTCGCTCCTGTAGATTTATTTATTATAAATGTTATTGTAGGTATACTGATTTAAATTATTTGATTAAATAATCTCTCCCATCAGGAGAATACATTTTCGTCGCCCAGGGGTAATTGAGTCAAACACTGATTTTGCGGTTTGGATGGCTTCAGTTTGACTGCACACGTCAACACAACTTCCCATATTTTGTGTCAATGTTGTAGGCCGGGTTATTTTCTAAAAAGCTTGTAACAAGATCTATTGCAGAGGTATATATAGTTAGAGCAATCAATGTTGTTTGGCTGTCATACCGACGTCCTTGTGGATCGTGGCCTAATAAGTTCAATAGTTCAATCAAAACGAATAATTTGTTGAATCGATGTCACAAATTTGCAATGATTTTCCAGCATCACAACTGCTGCTTTCACTTCCTTCGCTTCATCCAGGTGACTATTTCAAACGCGGTGGTGAATTATTGCCTCTAATTGGCTCCACTTCTCGAGGTGAACTTGAAAGCCAAGTAAACCCTTACATGCAATAGTCGGCGCATCCCGTCTGAATGCAGTCAATGTAAATTTCGTACTGATTGAATACTTAAACACAGGTGGCATTGAAAGGAAATTAAAATCAGCAATAACCACTATAGTGTTAAATATGAAACAGGGGTACAAATTCAAGAAAAACATATTGATACAGGCAAGCTGTCAATATAAAATAACAAATAAGGATATATTTAGGGACAACTAACTGGTGTTGATATTCACAAATTGTCGTTATATCTCATATCTAGTTATTAAACAAAAATATTTTCATATTTATGGATGCAGAACATAATGTAGGTAGTTTTGTTTAAAAATAACACATTTTGATAATTCGTGTATAATAAGCTTGTATATACCATTATTTATAAAAAACAACACAGAGGGGTGATCAAGTTGATGCTAATATATACCTAAATCTAATATAATAAATAAATAAAACGCAATTTTTTTTCCCGACCGGTTTCGCTTTTTAAGGAATTTTATTTTATATTACTATATTTTAATGAAATATATTTAAAATTAATATGCAAACATTTAAATTACAAAATTTTTATAAAATAAATTTATAAGAATAAAAAAATATTATGAACTGAAAATAACTAATCAATCTAAATCAGTAGAGTTTATGGTGTATAAAATAATGTAGGAATTTATTAAATATAATTTCGTTGCTGCCCTGTCATCCAGACATTCAACCGTGGTGTCATTGTAATGGATCCTCGGTTGTTTAGATGACATTGTTTGTTTATTTGGCACTATTTTATGCACCATAAAAGGGTTGTTTAGTTGACACTGGATCTGCCAGGTTGCGCCGGGGACCGTGAGGCTAATTAAATTAGACCTGCCCTGATCATTTACTTCATCCAGAGTTCGATTGTTGTATATTACTACTAGCAAATAGTATTTCTATAAAGAATTAAACAAATTTTTAAAGGATATGTAAACAAGTCAATTTGCAAAAATAATTAAAACAATTAATACATTAAACAACAGATTTCACAATTAAACTAATTAATTTGTCCATAGAAGAAAAATCCTATCCCAAATTCTTAACAAATTCTAAAATGACACCCATTTGAAAATATGTAGTAACAAAAATCATCTCATGAACTACAGCCATATTATGTCTCTCAAAGGAAGACTAAAATTTATCGTATAAGAACAATTAGTTTTATAGAATATCACAGTAGGCTACCATAGATTCACTAATATCTACTCATGTCTAAGCCTTAAGATATTATACTAGAAACTATTGATTTTTTTTTACATACATTGATATATTTCACAATAAGCGCAGACTTGTAATGCGAAAAATAATACCAGAATTGTACTTTGGCATAATTTCTTTAGGCTAAAATAAAAACCACTGAAAGTTATAAATATTAATATAAATTTTATCTAATATTTTGAAATCTTTTTATTTCATTTTAAACAGCAAAACCTATTAAAGAGGATGTTCTTAGCTTCATTTATTAACGCGCACAGAGATTTCACATTTAGTTCAATGGAACAGATCCTAGTTTTTAACACATCTACTTTCAAGTAAAAGAGGTCACTATCTATCGTAAAGGATTTAATTAAAAATTTAATTTAGGATTAAATTTGTTTTAGGTTTTATTGTTTGTATTTATTTTATGAATATAATTGTTATGTATTTTATTTAAATAGATATATTTTTTTGTGTGTTGTGTTGTGTTAATATATATATATTTTTTGTATTTCATAGCATTTTGATAACATGTTTCAATAAAAAAAAACATCAGTTCATTAAAAAAAATATTTTTTGTTTTTCGGTTAAAAAATTGACATTTTAGAATACTACTTTTACACCGTGCTTTTTCCTTTTCAAAATGGGCTTACCTATCCTAACAAGTCATATCTAGTCTGTACTTATATGAATCTTTAAGTTTAAAGCTGTATATTTATAAAATTTAGTCGCTATTATACATTGTTTTATTTATTAATCTCGAGATGTATAAAAACGTTTTAAATAATAGGACAAAAAGTTTTGCGTAAGCGGCAAAATACGATAGTCGGATAAAAAGTGTTTACTACTGAAATACTGTCAGTAGTACACATATGTTTTTTTTAATAATTGTTAAGTAAAATTAAAAAATATCTATGAATAAAACTGTATCGATAGAGCGAAAAATATATTTAAAACTCAAATGGAACATAATATTATTAATTATGTTATATGTATATATTATAATGAACATTTTATAGTTATTTAAGTAATTTAGCAACTTTACAAACCAGACTCATAGTATACACAAACCAATACTTACGCTCTCGGGTTAGATGGCCAACGAGTCGCCGCGGGGGATCAAGAACATCCTGCTCCGCTCCTTCGCCATCGACGGAACCGGGATGTTCTCCCCGGGAGAGTTCAACGAGTCCACCGACACCATGAAGGCGCTCATCTTCTCGCTCTGCCTCTTCAACGCGGTCATCCTGGAGCGGAAGAAGTACGGACCACTCGGTTTCAACCTGGTCTACGAGTTCAATGACTCAGATATTGAGGTGGGGAGAGAGAGAGAGAGAGAGAGAAATAGGCTGTTGGAGGGTGGGGAGTGGGAGAAAGAGAGAGAGAGTGTGAGAGTGGGGGAGAGAGAAAGAGAGGAGAGAGAGAAAGAGAGAAGACAGAGAGAGAGAGAAAATAAACATTGTACTAGTGTCGAATTGTAGCCCTTTTCAAGAAATGGTTATTTTATATTTATCGCATAATAGAAACAATATATGCAAATCAAATTTTTGTAATCAATATTTATTTTTTTGATTTTACCTTACATCAATCGTTCGTTCGCATGATAAATACGGCCTATCTATCCTAATTACTTAGGGTTGATTATCTATAATTGTGGAAACTTACTATGGTTTGATTTTGTCATTTTTAAGTTATGGTGTTAGATTTTAAAAGGACATGTTTCTCTGCAAATTGTACTTTTGTTCGCTTGTATAACATAACTTACAAAAAATTGTAAAAGAGATAATTAAAATAATATACAAAATTATTTGTATGACTTTATGGTATTAAAATAATTAATTAAAGTAATGTATTTTTTACGAGGCGTATGCAATTATGTAAAAAATTCAAAAATCTTTATTATGAGAATAAATAACCTTTTACAAAATCTAGAAAAACTTCCAGAAATTCAATATATCTATATATATACAATATATATATAATCACGTCTCGATATCATAGATTCTACAGAATTAATAAAACAGGCGCTGCCATATCGAAATGTGATTGTATTGGTGTTTATCTCCATAAATTACACACTGTATCATATCGTAACCACATCTGGTGTGTTGCCGTGTGTACAGGTGGCCCTTCTCCAGATGCACCAATTATGTCAAACAGCCGAAGTCAACTGGGCGGCAATGCACCATCTCATCGGCGACATCACCTACGGGGGTCGCGTCACCGACGACTGGGACAGACGGTGTCTCAAATCACTGCTCGCCAAATATCAGAATGATCAGGTGGGCCAGTTGCCAGTTCGGTTCGATGGCAATAATATATTATTCTGCATAAATGTAAATAAACGGGATCAGTTATTAGTAGCACTTCGGACCAGAAATTCGAAACTTCAAAACTGACTCTTAAAGATAATAAACCGTTAATTCAATTGGTCGTACAAATTAAACGTAAAATAAAGGAAATATTAGTCAGTTTAAAATCAAATTTCTGTAATACATTATACATAATATATATTTATACTACTATGTTATATTGGTAGTAGTATAATTATTAAATTTGTGTAATTTGTGGAATGTTTAAATATAATAAGTGTAATGAGTAGAATATTATAACACAATATTATAACATAATAGTTTAGTGTTATATTTTATTTTATTACGATTTACTTATAAAGCACAATGCACAAAATAAAATAAGACGCCACAACATGAACATACCACCCCCTTCATTGCCCCACTACAGGTCCTAACAGAGGGACACAGCTTCACAGAGGACGCCAGCATAATCACCCGCCCTCCCGGCGGCACCTTCGATGACATGCGCCTCTATCTGGACACCCTGCCCGAGCAGGACTCCGCCTCAGCCTTCGGGATGGGCGACAACGCCCAGCAGGCGAGCACCGCCGTGCAGGCGAGAGCACTGCTTGACCTGGTGGGGAGTGTACAGCCGCGGATGACCTCGGCTGATCTGGCGGGTGCCGCGGGCACCAGTGAGTTGCCCTAGCAACGCCCATATATATGAAGGAGGGTAGGGTGGGGGGGGGGGGAGGGGGTAATTGAGATGTAATACCGTTTCTTGAAGATCATTGCATTCAAATAAAGTGTGACTTTATAGTTTGTCAAATGTTTTAGTTGTATTTAAAATTGATCCGTAAAAGTTCTGTTTCAAACGAGTCTTCAAATTATGTTTATAGACATGTCATAAGTATCAACATGAATCAAGACATATACTATGTGTTTCAAATAATGTTTATTTAATGGATATTCAACTTGTGTTTGAATAAATAGGCTAGCTGAGTTTATCATGCCTATAATTAACATTTATAATATATACATAATACCGTTTACATTCTGTTTAAATGTAATAATTTTAATAAAGATTCACATAATATTTTGTCGCTAATAGTTATAATTTATAATTTATAGAGATGAACAGATAGTGTAATTATTAGCAGTACACTCCTACAAGACGGCTTGACATACTTACTCGACAAATAAAATCCCCCCTCCACAGGTTCAAGAGCGAACATATTTGCTGGCTTGATGGCTTAGCTTGACTAAAATTAAACAAGTTAGTGGAAAAAGTAGGGCGGGGCACCACATCGTGCCACATAATGAGACCACATCGTGCCACATAATGGGACCACATCGAGCCACATAATGGGACCACATCGTGCCACATAATGGGACCACATCGTGCCACATAATGGGACCACATCGGGCCACATAATGGGACCACATCGTGCCATATAATGGGACCACATCGTGCCACATAATGGGACCATATCGTGCCACATAATGGGACCACATCGTGCCACATAATAGGACAACTGGCAGATTTTATGAGGAGGAATGAATGCCGCTGGTTAGCTATGATAATGGAGTGAACTAGTGCGTTGTAAGCGGTCTAAAGTTTGGTTTTTGTAAGGACAAAATTGTGAAGAGTAGGAGGAAGTTCCGACTTATCAAATAATTGCGTTGGTGTAGCTGAATTATTTTCTAAATATTTAGATAGTATGCTTATTTGTCATCAAAATAATTGTTAGTAGTGCATCTGTTAAATTCAATTCGACTTTTATAAAATACTCTTAATTTTATATGGGAATCGTCTCTGCCGCGATAAGTTAAAACGACGTATCTGCAGTTTTGTCAAAATTGAGTCAGATGCAGATTCTATATCTTTATAGTCTAATATAACATTTAAAAATGGAATTTTTATCTTGCTAATCACTAAATTGTGAAATATGCAGATACTGCGTTTTACCTTATCGTTGTTTTACTTTACCGGTGTTTCTATCGACAATATATTTATCGAATTATAGTGAATTAAACTCCTAACAAATACAAATGGCCTATCTATCCCCAATTATTGCAGCTAAATATAAATGGTCGATATGATATATTATCTACTCTCA
>JAUZND010088306.1:0-15398 GCA_034780555.1 Coelogynopora nodosa
TATTTCTGATTTATTTCTTTTCTTTCTATCTGGTGAGCTGATTTTGCCTGATTGATGGTTCCAATCAATTTTATTTAAGATTTGTTAATACAAAATGTCACTAATACATCTAGATGTTTTTCTAAATTGATAGATTCTGCGCAATTGTTTTTGTTCAATTCTGCATAAATTATTACAATGGGTAATTAATGTTTTCAATTTTTGAACGTTATTAACTTCCTTTTATGATTAAAATGGACTGATAAAAGGAAAAGTTGATGAAGAAGGTTACATTAAATATTACCGCTATATATTTTAACATTTTATATAAAATAGATTATGCAAATTTTCCATGAGTTAAACATATTGTTTGCTTAGGTTCAATGTTCATTTTATATTTATATTTATAAGCAATATATATATACATACATATCTTTGTACCATGTATATCTATTCTAAAGTTTTTGTTCCGATATTTTTATTTCCTGGTTTGAATTTTTTTACCGGGATAATCTATTGGTGTCGGATATTTTATTGTAACAGAAAGAGATCAAATTTATAAACCGAAATAAACAATTTGAGGTTCAAAAATGACCATTCGTTCTGTGCTTCTTAGAATGATGAACATATTTTGCACCTTATTTCAATAGGTTGAAATTAATTTTACGAAGTTACCATGTAAGAAGATCCATTATTTAGACAAATTTTTGTTTGCTATAAATATTGTAGAAATTGAATGTTGGAGTTAAAAAAGCAAAAATTTCCGAACTAGGTATGCCTTGACGGGAGTAGTAGGAGATATGTCGACTCTGGGCCAAGACCCCCCCTTGACGTATGCCTTGATGGGGTATTTATAGGTAGGGATATTGAGCGCTGGTAGTAGCTTGTTCATGTTAATTAGCAAAGCGCATTTCAAAATATCACTATCATCATATCATTGTTGCTTCTTAGGTTAATCAATTGTTTTAAACCTTTTCTTAACAATTTTAATATTTATATTGATAACTCCATATTTTGCTCATCTTGTGATAACCAAACATCGGTTAGTATAGAATATCCTTGGTTGCTTCATTGATACATTAATTCTTCAACTGAATCAATTCAAGACTAGTACAACTTAATCCTCAAAGAATGTATCCTTAAAGATTGCAAATGTCCAGATTGTTGGTCTTGTGGTAAATCCAATCCAATACAAATATCATACACCTTCCCAAGCATCATGTTCTTGATATAGTTCGATTTAGACAACAAAACACCAAAACATTAAAAATAATACTCGGTTAACTTTGATTTATATGTATACATGTATAAGTGATTGCAAACATCATGAGACACGTAATAGTTATAGTTAATTTGCAATAATAGTAGGATTTTAGTTTTAATATAAGTTCCGTTTGCGTTGTTTAGTTGCCTTTAATTCATAATATTAAAATTAATGAAATATTTTAATCGTATTCTATGCAGTTGTTCACGGGCTATTTAAATATACTAATTACATATTATTTGAATATATTACTCACAAATATTATGTTAAAGGAAAACTGTTTATAAGGCCCAAACCGGAACGCAATTTCGCCTAAACATGGGTTTCTCAATATATATTTATGTTTATTTATTCACAAGAAAACAACTAAAATTGATATGGCATCGAAATATATTATATATTTTTAGCTTATGATATTAATCTCTTCACGGGTTATTCAAGATACAGCATTTCAACAGCTTATGATATGAAAGGAGGACCGTCACACCTAAAGCGAACACTTTTTGTTCAATTTTTTTAAATTCAATTTTTGATTGTTTTTTTGTTTGATCCATCATTTTGTTCCCTTTTGGTTTTTTTAAAATTATCATTAATTATTGATCTCTATATTATTTTATTGAGTCTTTCACGGGCTATTTACATATACTAAATGTCACTCAAAAAAGGTTTTTCTTATAAGGGCAGGCAACCATAAGTCAAAAATCGGAACAAAATGTTCATTAATTATCGAATTCTTAATATATATTCTGTTTATTTCTTTACCAGAAGACAACAACAATTTATATATGGCATTAAAAACAATTGACACTTTTTAGCTTACACTATTCATCTCTTCACGGACTATTTGAAGAAACACAACTTTCAGGGGTTAAATATTATAAAAGTGGAACCGTCACACATAAATCGGAACATAATTTTTATTTTATATTTATTAAAAATTATATGTTTTTAATTTTTTTAAATTTATTGTATGTTCGTTGTTTTGTTCCCTTTTTGTTTATTACTTTGAAATTTATCAATAATCTTAATATGATTCTATTAAGATTTTCACGTGTTATTTATAAATGATAAATGTTTCTCAAAATATATTTTTCTTAGGGCAAGCATAGAGCAAAAAGTTAAAAGCAATTTAATATCAATTTCTTAAATTCATTTTCATCAAATGCTTTTTGATTTTTTTAAGTGTGTTCCGTTATTTAGTTCTCTATTTGTTTATAAAGGTAATTAAATTCGTTTTAAATTAGTGTAGGTTTTCACAAAGCTATTTACAGATAAGCAACCATAAAAAATCGGAACCCATTTTGGTCTAAATATGAGATTTTCAATATATATTTATGTTTATTTGTTCACAAGAAAAGAACAACTATTTATATATAGCATTGAAACCAATTAAATATATTTAGCTTGTGATACCAACATCTTCAAGGGCTATGTTTAAATACAAAATTAAAACAGATTACAACTTATATAAGGGGAAACGTCACACAAAGTATTTACAATTTTCTAATTTTCTTAAATTGAATTTTCTTAATTTTTTGTTTGTTCCGTTTTTAAGTTCCCATTTTATTTATTAAAGATACATGAATTAATTTTCTTAATCTTATACTATACTATTCCGTTTTTCACATACTATTTCTAGAAGCTACATTTTAGACAATAAGAATTTGCTAAAGCACAACCATAGACCAATAGCGAAACACAAATTAGTCAAACAATTAGAGTTTTTATATTTTTTAGTTCATTTGTTAAAACTAATTAAAATTTATATATCGCATTAAGAACACTTGATTTAAAATTGTTAGCTTATCATAATTAACTCTCCATGTATAAAAGGGGAACCGGCACACATAAAGCGAACACAAATTTGTAATTTTATTTAAATATTTAAAAAAAAATGTTTTGTTATTTATAGTTTGTTCTGTAATGTTCATTATAATCTATGTTATCTAATACTATAATCTAATGTTAATCTTTGATTAAAATGTTAAAAAATAATTAAATATTATACTCTTAAACTATATTGAATTTTCCACAGGCTATTGATAAATACTAAATGTTACTCAATATTTGTTTGCTAAAGGGGAACCATAATGCAAACAGTAAAAGACAATTTCGTCAAAAAATGTATTTTCAGTATGTTTTAGTTGATTTACTCATAATAAAAAATATGATTGTCTTAATTATTAATAATATAATTATAAATAATTACAATTAAAATACATCTTTATTATTTTTATGAATTTTTACACATAACATATTGGTAATTTTATATTGTTCGATCTATTTTTGTGGTTCCTTTTTTGAGTATAAAATCAAAATTAATCAAATATATTATCTCAACATATATACTTATTGCCGTCGCTGTATGTCTGTCTGTCTGTTTGTCTGTCTGTCTCATGCATTCATAATTAGTTTATCAGGCCTTACCCAGTTGGATTTAAAACTTTTGGACTTTAATTGGCAAGCAATTGGACTTTAATAAAGCCTACTCTTACAGAAAATAGTCTCATTTATGGTCTCAAAAGGGTCTCAATATGCTATCAAAGCATTATGGTCTCATTATTGTATTGCTGTGGTCGTAAACTGGTTTCAGTAAGGTCTAAATGCTATGTTATTGTTCGGAAATATACACTAACATGATGGTCTCATTTTGGTTTCAATTATGGTCTCAAATTTAATAAACCTTTTTTTGTATTTTAAAGATGCTGGAAGACAAAAAGCTTACATCATCTGTATTATCTATATTATAATATTCTATTAGAACAAACAATAACATTTATTAACTTAAACTATAACTTAGTAAATGTAAAAATTAAAAATCTAATTTTAAAGCCTACGTTATCAGTATTGTTAAAATAATATATAATTTAGCTTAATTTTATAAATATTAATTGATCCTTATTCCAACCTACTACAGAGCTGAAAACGGTCAACAATTTTTAATTATAATAATACACATTCTTCAATAATTGTTATAAAAATTAAATCTTAGAAAATTTAAACGACTGTCATTTGAGTTTGAAAAGGGCAATCTTTCACAGTTTTTGCACTAAATTTTACTAAGTTTCGCACCATTAGAAAGGAAGGAAAAGAGTCGAGAATCTACAGGCTACCTCACTACATAGTTATTATACAACTATTTATATTGCTTATTGTATGGATTGCTTTTTTACTATTCTCTTCATTATTTTAAATAAAATTTAAATATTTAAGTATTTACATTTCTGAATATAACGAGTAGCCTGATTATAGGCGTAACATAGGTTTACCTTTGATTGCTACAAGAGTTAGTTGTATAGACTTGCTGTACACTTATCACCACATTTACTTCTTGTTTTTTAAAATATGTTATTATCAACTGGGTGGGTTTAACATCATAAAACAATATTATTTGATTGTGGATATATTATATTATGCCCCCTGTTTCACTGCATTGTCAATAAATAATTGGAATTTTAATGTTCTACTTTTGCTGCGTGACTTTTACCTCACCCTCACCCATATACATACATATATACATATGTTTAACATAGAATTTCTAACATATTATTTCAATGCAATATTTTACCAAATTATTAAGTTAAAAAATTAAAATTATTTCATTAAAATTTTACTAAAATTTATTAAAATTTGATTAACAAGGTAAGCGTTTTCTACAATACTAATATATATATATATTTTTTAAAAACATTTAAAAATAAATGTAAAATGTGGTAATATGAGAATTTTTACATTTCGAGATATTAATTTAAACAATTTAATTTAAATAAATTAATACCTCTAATTCTGTATTTTATATAATGTTTATTTGATTGATTTATTGATTATTAACGTTTATATTGACTATTTATATTTATTGCAGGAATACATTGCTTAAAGCCGCATTAACACGATACTTACGATTTTATTACATTTGTCGTCCAATTATTCAAGTACGAATATGTTCTAATTTTCGTGCGATTTTTGTTTTGTCAACCAAATTCAACCGATACATTAAACTTTTCAAAATTAAAAAAATATAGATAAGTATTTTAACAATACAATTATGTTTATTGAGAACTATAGAGAGGCTGCGTGCGCTGAGGAATGTGCGCTGCAACTGCTATACCACTACAGATGCAATATGAGACTAAATTGAGAAGTGTGGTGAACTGATACTTGTCAGGTCTCAACAGCTGTTAAACCTAGCATCAGCACTTGTCGCCAATTCCACAAAAAGAACCATTAAACCCTTCATCCTTCCGCGTCGACGTTTTCTTAAAGCACTCGTTATCCTCGCTGCTAAGGTAAGCTATATTTTCCTACTCATTAAAAAAAATTGGCATATTTTTAAAAATCGTACTCCAATCGAATGTAAAAATCGTACCTTACTTCAAAAACGTATCCAATTTTAATTCAAAATTTGGACAAAAAAATTGTATCGTGTGGAAGCGCCTTTTAACGACAGGAATTATATTTTTCATACTTATTTAATTATATTTCAATGAAAAGAAAACTACACGATGATTTGAAAGCTATATATTTTTTTACCAATAACTTTATAAGTTTAGTCTATGTTACAATTCACCAGATAATAAATACAATGTTTTATGTTTTGATAACACCATAATCATTGTGAATGACTTTATCTATACAATATTTAATTTTTCAATGCTTTGATCTACTATATTTATTTCGTATGAAAGCGTCAACCATATACTTGTTGCGAATTTATTTTGAAAGATGAGGTAGTATTGTTCATAATAAAAAAATATAAATAAATAAAAAAATAAAAAAATATTCAGCTGATTTTGTGGACAACCTTATCTAAATGTTGTATTTTAATCTGAAACAGTTAATTTATTGGTGACATATAATTTACAATAGATGACACGCATTTATAAAAATATTGGCTAATGCAAAAGATTTGGTTGCAATTAAGAAATATAGTATTAGTAGACCGTATTTCAATTTAAATTTAAATTAAGATTTCGTATAAGGGTACAGGTTAATTAAAAATAATTAACCTGTTTTTCAATTTAACTTGTACAAATACAATTTTCATTATAATCATTTTAGAAAAAACATACCTCGAAGGTAATATTTAACAACTAGTATTAGCATATTTCAATTTAAGTAAAATAACTTCCCAATATGAATTATATATATTATTATATATATTATATATATATATATTGTAAGAAATACTCCTTTGATTTATTAATTAATCATCAATTGGTAACCAGGATGTGTAAAATGCAGTTTTTTAAATACTGATTATTATGGACAAACTGTGTAAAATGTTCCAATTTGTAAAAGTTATATTACTTTTAAATATAGGTTTTTATATCAATATAAAATTACAGAATTGTTTATTTGTATTTTTATACAAGTACCGTTTGTTGTTTGCTCAATACAATCTCGGGTCAACCCAACCCAAACCAACCCAACTCAAAAACTCCATGTTTATATAATATGTTTCAAAACAACTACTTTGTCTGAGAACACAACTTTAATTACATAATTTCTTTCCTATTAGTTAATTGAATGCGCAAATAATGTATAGAAAATTGTATAATGCAAATTAGAGCGCATGATTGCATCTATTCGTTTCAAAACGCTTAATCACAAAGTATTTTTTTCAATTCACTTGCTGCTTTGGATTTATTTGATCATCCATTAGATTAACCATATTAATTGACTTATGCCGCTGTGAACTCATATGTCTTTGACTTTGTAGCCGGATTCGGTTCTTTATAACAATTATATATACAAGTTTAGTTTATTATCAAGACATTTAGGTAAGAGCAAGTAAGCTAATCTGCAACAAAAACAGTACAATCTATGAATCAAAGCAATCTTTTAAGCGGATGCGTCTTTCATTATGAAATTCTCTCCAAAGAAAACAACAATGTGAGCCTCCGCTGCCAAAGATAGCTTCCTCATTATAAAAGTCTCCAAAATTAGAAGCATCACTGAACTCTAACAATTTTATGAGCTAACATTTCTAAATACCTTAACTTTTGTCCATTTAAAAAAAAACTTCGCAATATTATTTTTACATTACTTTGAGCATTATACATAGTTGTTATATTGCGTCTATTCAATAGCTTATGTGTGCAAACATTTTTATACTTACATGCATCTATATAAGATATACCTCGTTGCCTATCCTTTATACTGTTTACTGACGTCAGTATTCCTATAACTTGCGTTTAATCAAAGTAATTGCAGTTTTATAAAGCATTCTATTTTTATATTAATGTTCTACAAATTTAAGCTACGGAAGTCACACAATTTTTATTTCAACAACAAATTTAATTATGAAACAATTATATACATCAATTCATTAAAAAATGTTATGCAAAATCACATGTATTTGGGCCATATGGAAAAAGGAATATCAAAATATGAACTGCTCAATTAGATCTCGCCGACATAATTTTTAGTGAATTGACGAGTGGAGAGGAGACTTCACGAATACTACCGTTCGTATTAATAGCTGAAAAGCACGATTAACTTATCTCCGATCACCTCTTAAATAGAAAAATTAAATTTAGTGTTTGATTTATGTGAATAGAACCTTGACCTTGATCTTGCTGAAATCAGCATATATAGAGTCATACCAACCGAAAACCAATTTCTTAAAGATAGTTGTTGGGCAGAGGGGTGTGGGTAGGGGAGGGCTTTCAGGGATAGAGATTGTAGAAGGGTTGTGGAGGGTAAAGATGGTAGGGGATGTTGTGTCATGATCCAGATATCCACATTTCCCTACTACTACATTTCAGAAACCTGCGAAGATTGTTGTTACGAACTGTATGCTGAATGAATGAATGAATGAATGAATGAATGAATGAATGAATGGGGAACTTCAATTACAATTAGTATAGCTTAGGATAGCATCCTACTTACTAATTCAAATATTTATAGGTGTATGTTAACATTCCTGAGTGACAGTTATATATTTATATTATTCTTTTTTAAATTATATAAACTTTCAGTCACTAAAAAGATGTTCATAACTTTCACGATATTCTTAAACAATATTTATAACGCAAAAAATGGCTTTCAAAATATGTTTAAATACTGTACATGTATATATATATAAATGATGTGATATGAGCGCATATCATGAAGTATAACTCATAGATAATAAAACGTAGTCTATAGTTTAGTTCTACACGTAGTTCTACAATTTATTATTTTGCCAATCCTTTAGTTATTATTAAACTGGACAGAGTTTCTAATCTGTGACTTAGAGTAGATTTAACAGACTTAGAGTTCTGACTCTGTCTTCATTTATATCATCTGTCTTATAGATTATTTCGTTGTATGTCATAATATTGAATGCATAATGCGTAATTTCTAGGAATACATTCAGTCAGTCTTTTACGAGTAATTTATGAAAAACGAAAAGACAAAATGAAGCCGAACAAAGTGGTGTTCACTACAAGACCAAGTCAAAGGTCAAATGGAGCAAGACATGTTTATTTCTGTCTTCTTCATGTTCATTTTATCGTGTCTTGTGCACCATGCCATTTAGCAAGTGTTGCCTAATCTATTGCTATTAAAATAGTGTGTCTATTCCACTCTATGCTGTGGACAATGCTTTCAAGTCTTGTCGATTTTTTTCTGTCCACAAATATTTGTACATTATATTTGTTATCTACGAGTATCCGGTGACTCTTAACACCGGAAAGCTTTATAGAAGCTAATTTATTATTGTTTTATTAATAAGCATGAAAAAGTATCGCGCTTGAAAAATAGAGGCTCATACCTCTAACGGTAATTACAGTATGAATATGATCTTGCATAACTTGTAATAATATTTAATGACAAAATTATATTGCTCCAAAAGTTTAATTTGTTTTTAGATTTTTTAGATTATTATTTTGACCTGCTTTTTATGAAGATATTTATTATTCGATAATTTGTACACTGTATACCACATTCTATTCGAGCTGTGCAAAAGCTGAACAATATTGATACTATGTATTATTATAGCTAGAACTATATCCCTTAATATTGATTTAGTGTGCTTTGAATAAACGAATAATAGAATTGTTTACAAATACGAAAGATATGAAAGTATTTCTACTTATGTGTATCAAATGACGGATGATCTATCGCTGATGTAAGCTGTTTTTGTAATGGGGTATATCTGTTTTGAATATACAGATAAAGTTATAAATAATCATAGCTTATTAGTGTGTAAAGTATATACAATGTATATATATATGAAACTCTCAGCATATATTAATTATAGATATTCAGTTTACAGAATAACAAATACTCATAGTGTGCTAAATACAAAAGTTCTAACAAAAATAACTGCGCATCAAGCATATGTAGACTGTATAATAGCATGACACTTATCAATAGTTTGCAATTTTATGATTTAACTTTAAGTTAAGTGTGAAATATTAACAAAATAAAAGAAGTATTTTTGGTATTTTCTATGCAATATTTTCTGTTTTTCTCTGTTGTTTAACGATGCTATCGGGCGATCAAATATCATCCCGAATAAGTTATAAAAACTCTAAGAACTTGCAGGTCTTTCACCTCCTTTAATGAAATAGCGAAATAGGGATGGAAATATGATTTAGATCAGGATAAATTTACTCTCGAGATGATAATTGTAACTGATATAATTATAATTATCGTGTAATTATGTGTTGTACAATGTGCCTTTTAATCATTGTTTATAAAGTACATTATATATGTATAGCTTGCATGACACTATATTTTATTAATTTTTCAATAGTTCGAAATATTATAGAAGAATTCGAAAAGTTTATATACTTAAAAGATTATATACTTAGAACCTTAAGATTACAAAAATATTTCAAGTATAAAGTTGAAATTATTAAAAAACGTATTTATGCTACGGGAGAAGCATGATGCAACTATTCTAAATGAACTACCACTGGTTTGATAATTATTAAATGTACACGATTTAAGACTTTACTTTTCACATTCCACTCCGTCAACAAGTCGGGCCCAGACTAATTTAAATAAAGTAGTTGCTCAGAGCAACTGTTCTATCAAAACAAGGCAAATATGAAATCAAAAAACGTATATGGAAACGTTGGGGGGAATTGCGCACCTTCAGATCTAAAGAAAATTACAAAATGTTCGTGAACTCAAATCGAAATAAAAAACTCATTTATTCACTAATTTCCATCACCTTCACATCATGCCCTTCTTCTCAAATTTACATACATTCCCGAGCTTATCACTTCCCTGACATTCGTGAGCTTAGAATTTCCCTGAAATGCTTTTTCTTTTTCATAAGTGTACAAATATATACTCACTTGCCTAATATATTTTTATCTCTCTCTGCTGTACTTCAATGCATGCTTGTATTTAATTTCAATTTGATGTCTCTGCTTTTTAATGTTTGTATACTAGCGCAGCTCACATCCCTGTATGCATGCCGCATCCCTTTTTATAAATATATAATAATTATTTATCTTTGAAAACTTGTGCTTAAAAATATATTGCAACGAGATTCATGTCGATCAGATGTAGCATTTGACAGTTTCAGTAAATTAAGTTTGTGAAATATTACATCTAGAAAATTTTAATGACGGAATTATAATTAGTTGAATGAATTAGTGATTATACAGCATGTATTTTTACAATAAAAGATGTATAAAATATTAAATTTTAAATATTATTAACGTATATTGTTTTTTTTAATATAAAAAATATTTGGTGGTTTTTAATATAGGCAAATATCGTTTTATGGTTTAACCTTATTTCAAATACAATGTTTGGTGAATAATGTCTGATGAAAAAATACTTTCTGTAAACATCGGATAATTATAATTAAGTACACGCATATATACAGTGTTGGTGAATGTTTGTGTGTTTATAGATTATCTGTTATCAAGTGAGAAAAACCACACAAAGATGACATAAAATTTATAAATATTATACTTTCGCTCCGACATCTAGAAACGTTACATGTTTCCAATTGAGAAGGAGGAGGAGTCTGATGGCGCCATTAGCGACGCGGTTCAGCCAAATAGTAACGATTCAGAGACTAATTAGCACTCTGAGGATGCTGATACCAAACACTGTGCATATTCAAATACGGATGATTATCACCATTAACCCAATGCCTTCCTCATGTCCTAAATTTTGGATAAAGAAAGTAGGAAAAGATATGTGTTATGTCTATTGACACTTAACGAATTTGAAAAATTGTTGAAGTTAACATTTTATGAATTTAGTAAATATATTCTGGTAGAAACTGGCGCCTGAATTTGCGAACGTATATCACACAAAAAGACGCTCCGACCTGAGGCGACGCCGTCTTTAAAAAGGCAATATATACCGGAGTTGGTACCTATTCCGCGATCAAGCTAGATGTAATATCGCCGGAGAGCATGGACTTCAATTGGAACCTATAAAGATGTCGATGACGACTACCCACATAGTGAAGATGACGAGAAGTAATGCGGTAACAGTGACCTTGAATTATTTTTTGAAATGTGTTGAACCAGTAGCAATAAATGGCAAGCAAAGTCCCACAGACGTTGTGTTGACGCATGCTGACACAGACATGCTGCTGACATGCAGACGCATGCTGACATGTAATGGTTTAAAATTTAATTAAATCTAAATAAATACATTAAAATTAAATGTTTAAGATTTTAGGATTTTATGAAGATTAAAATATATAGGAATGAATTCATGGAGTTAAATTTTAGGATTTTAGGATTTAATGGAGGTTCAACTTTAGGATTTTAGGATTGTGTGAGATTAAACTATAGTATTTTAAGATTTTATTGAGTTAAAGCCAAATAATTGTTATCATATGTAGTTTATAGTAAATTATCTAGAGAATATACAACGTATTAATTATTCTAAAATATATAAGATTTATATTTAGACTATATAAAAGATATTTAAAATTAAGTATTGATATGCTAAAATGTTTTAAATATAACTATAAAAATTAGAAATAAAAAAAAAAAATGTCACAATTTCTTAACCCAAAATTTCGACACTAATAATTAATTAATACGAAAATCGTTTTAGCAAATCTATTGTATAAAATCTGTAAGCTTTGTGATTGTTTTCTCTTAAATTAAACATGTGCCTAAATTTATGATAATAATAATTTGATTATTTCACCGCTATATAAATATTTCACAATATCCCACCATCTTGTACCCATAGGACAATACTGTTCATCACTCGCCCTTTAATTGAACTGAAATTACACCCTGTCCGATGGTTTTATAACGTTGAGTAAATTGTTGCCGTATCCCAATCAGTGCTCAATCCTTTCACCTTGATGGATATTTTCGGATGACAAATAGCTCAAATAATTTCAAGACGACCTTCGAAGCAATTAGGCCCCACTCGCAATGCTGCTGTTGCCGCCTGAATGAATAGAGACAATTTGCGGAGAACGATTAATCGCTTGTAACTGAGCAACACTTCTTTTTCTTTTAGTAATTACTTGTTATGATGGTGATGACTGTTTCATTAAATGTTCTAAATAAATTAAAAAAATTCCGTTTTCAAAAATGCATACTGTCGAAACAGTTTAGTTCAGTATTTAAAATAAGAAAATAATTTATTTCAATTTTCCACTAATCTTTCGTGATTCATATTTGACAAAAGGTTTATTTTATGAATGTAATATATTAATTCATCTGCTATGCAACCTATCCGAAATTATCAGAATAATCAAATTTGAGTCAAATTATGGAGGTTATAGTTTATTCTGTTTTAAATAGCCCTTTCAGGAACTTTTCGTTCCAACACTGTGACCATAAAACTATCGGTGGCTCCCATGTAGACTTGTAGCTCCCAATGTAGCTCCCAGTGTAGCTCCCACATGTAGCTCCTGTTATAATAATGATTAATGATTTTAAGGATATGTTGGATTTATTAAATTCGATTTATATATTATCATTAATTAATATTTAATATCTTAATAGTTGGATTTTTAAATTTAAAGTGTAAAGATATATCCTTGGAGATAGATTGATTTAAATAATAGTTTTGTGATATAGAATTTGATAATTCCAAATTGAATTATTATAAAAATAAATATAATCACATCAAAGCAGTCGTATTGAAATGTAAGTAAATACATATAATTATTGTTATGATAAATATATGTATCTTGATACAATTCATTGTTATTTGTTATAAGGGTTATTGGGATTGTTGATATATAATCATTTCATAATCATAAAAGAGGGCTAACGCCATTGGTATTTCTACTAACTAGGAGCCAACACTCCCAACTTGTAGACTGTTAATTGGGAACCATGTCTTACTTCGCGTGTTTAAATTTAACTGTTTTCTTCAAAGTTTCTAATTTTTCCATTTTACAAATATCTTTATATGATAAATATATATTCATAATTAATTGTTAATATTAGAATGATTTGATATTATTTTGTTTTTTAATCGTTAATTATATTTTAGTAATTAATTTTTTTATTTAAAAAAATATTTTATAATTGATTTCCGCGATGGTTTGACATTCTCAGATGTTCTGGCTTTTCTTTTCAAAAAGAATCAAAATATATAAATTTTATATTAATGTTTTAATTTTCGTATCCAGTCTTAAAATAAATATAAACTTTTTAAAACATCCTTCAGAACAAGTCGCATATAATTAGTCATATACAATTTAATAGAATGTGCTTTATTTATGAAAAATAATTAAAATAGAATATAATTGAATTGAATTTTTTGTTTCTAACAAATAGTATATCTAAAAAGTAGTGCTTAAGGCAAAAATACTTTAGAGCTTGACAATATATATGTTAACCACAGTAAACAAATGACATTAATTCTAGGAGCACGGTACTGGAAGATTAAAATAAAACGAGATAAACCATTGAAAGAAACTATGCGAAAACTGCACATAACTTAAGAACGCAGTTTGTTTACTATACTATATACAATAGGTAATCCCAGACTTGACGATTTATAATTAGCTGACTTATGACTTCTGACTTTTATGATGACTTAGATGACTTACACCGATGGTTGGTACAGTCTCTAAAGATTTGTCATTAAGAAGTCATTATGATAGTCGTCCTATTAGTGGATACATCTATGCCTTTGCAAACTATTGTACGTACGTATTCGATTAAATGGTGGCGAGTCTTCGGGTCGGGTATTGGGTGTAAATATTTGCTTTAGTTTTGCTGGATACAGTTGATTACCAGACATTAAAATATTAATTCCTCATTCAGATTATAAAACTCTAGCTTTAAATAATTGAGTAAGTATAAAAATAAAGTTGTTTACAAAATAAAAATTGAAAAAAAGTATTTCGATTTAAACTAGATAAACATTTAAATACTAAATTTGTTGTATTAATATTTCTTGTAAATCAAATTTGTACATGACTTGTTTCATGCAACTTTTTATGATGCACCGCATTTATTCAATTAATTTAATTGATTTATATGGACTATATACGCTCAATGCGCTCATGTGAATACTTCTCGATTTTCCTATTCATGTGTTAATTAATACACATGCATACATTCCTTAAATTAAAAGTATTGCCATATATTATACACAGTTAAATTCTTTTAATGTTTAATTCATTATAATTATCATGCATTATCTCATTCTCCAACCGTCCCACTTCACTCATGCGTAATTGAGGGATAATGGTGTCAATATATTGTAGATGAATACACCTATCGTAACAATACTGTGCGAGTCAATCACAATCACAAAACCGTCAATCTTATAGTTGATCATCAACTCCGTTTTGTCGGTTTTTCCCCCCTACGCTCTTGTATACAACCAATCCTTTTTATTCTGAGCCATGTCGCACACCTCGTCCTTGCATTGTGAGCCATGTCGCACACCTCGTCTCTGCATTGTGAGCCATGTCGCACATCTCGTCCTTGCATTGTGAGCCATGTCGCACACCTCGTCCTTGCATTGTGAGCCATGTCGCACACCTCGTCCTTGCATTGTGAGCCATGTAGCACACCTCGTCCTTGCATTGTGAGCCATGTCGCACACCTCGTCCTTGCATTGTGAGCTATGTCACACACCTTGTCCTTGCATTGTGAGCCATGTCGCACACCTCGTCCTTACATTGTGAGCCATGTCGCACACCTCGTCCTTGCATTGTGAGCCATGTCGCACACCTCGTCCTTGCATTGTGAGCCAT
>JAUZND010088317.1:0-36878 GCA_034780555.1 Coelogynopora nodosa
ATAACACAGGCCTAGGAAATGAGAGGATGATAAGTCATGCCTGTAGTGGTTATATGTTAACTAAAGCCATTATCCAGAACACAAAACTAACACGAACCGAAAGTAGAAGCTGACTTAAAGAGATACAGTAGAAAATTAATAAGGTGCGGGACTTAGGACCCTCAGCGGCGATAATGAAATATGTATGTCAGATATTCATATTTCGTTCTACGTTACATCAGAGAAAAATAGGAATTTTGTTACTTCATTAATAAATATTAAGAGTCTTAAGTTGTTTCCATCAGTCAAACCTGTGGCAATAATAACATGGAAAAACTAGTTCATTCATTTCTTCTTTTGATTTGTAAACCTCAATAGTTTAAAAGAATCATCAATTAATAAATGCAATGCTTGGAAATGCTACATTTGTTTGTCATGATAATAATGCAGCTGGATTAATATTATAATATGACCGTCGTAATATTTAATGACGATGCAATCTAGTACGAAGTTAAATGTGAAATAATACCAATTTTTACACAGTTTAAATTATCGCACGTCAAATACATAAAATAACGAGATTAACACAGATTTATTCACACGACAAAGGGTGATGCAAAAGCGGTGTTGAAGTTGCTCATCTAACATAATTTTTAACCACTTGAAAACTGCCAGTATATTGTACAGTTCAGATTATGTAAATACTACTGTACATTCGATACTATCAATGACAACACTTTTTTTTATATATATTGAAAATATATAACTCTCCAATGGACGCAACTAACAATAGAAGACGATGATTAAAATCTATTTTAGGATTCTGTTAACAGTTGTTCGACGGCATAATGATCCGATATTTCGATATTTTAGGATCGTTCGCTAGACCTCTCGTGACATGGGGGGAGACTTGAGCAGTTGTTCCCTCCAGAGAGGAATACATTAATAATAATTATGTTCATCCTAGCAAAAGGTATAATATATCTGGAACAGAACAGCAGATAAATCTGCTCCTATAGGTGTAAAAGGTGTGTATAATACGCATCAGCATATATACGCGGTTTGTTTAGACCATATTGAGATAAATGTAAGTCGTGGTTTTTAAATACTTTATATGTTTTCATTATGTAATGTACCTAGACGTCATAACTATTTGATTATTTCTGTACGTATAAACAGAATAATCATAAATGGTAAGTAAATGATAGCAAAATCATTTGAATATATATAAAATATGTATTCCAATTTTTATAAAAATTTAAATCACGTTAATTATTTTAAAAATCATGAATGATCCTTTTAAAGATGGGTGTCACTATACGCTTTACTTTACTAATCACAGTAAAACTGTCTTTCCAATACGAAAAAAACATGAATCCAACAATATTCCAAACTTGTCGTATAGCGACTTGTGCTTTTGATAAAATACGTCACCAAATACTAAAATTCTTGTAGATGAAATTATCTCTGGTATTCAAATTTTTATTTATAATTAGTAAAAAGTAATAAGTTAGAACATATTTTTTGCTGATGTGTATAATATTTCTATAGACTTAATTATGGTAATACCGATGACATGTTATGTTTCTTCAAGATGCTTCATATTGCTTGATGTCAAACACGACAAATGGCCTTTTTAAAATGAATAAAATTATGATAAGTGCCACTATTATGCTAGATATATTTTTTGCAAAGCACACGGAGATTAAAGAATTTGTTCTGCTATACTGTTTGTTACCACGTCTGAATGCTTTTTGTTCTTCTGAGAGCGTTATTTTCTTAACTTTGGGTGACAAACGCTTAAGGAGAATATCAAGAAAAAACTTTAATTGCATGGTTTTCTTTCTTTGGTATATAGGAATTGGTAGCGATGGCCATGGTTTGATTAGGCCATCTTCCTTCTCTATGAATGGTGTTACACATCCTAAGGAGTATAATGTTTATTATTTTTCTAATTTTCAAATTTCCAAATTTTTCAGAACGGGCAGATGTTCTACTGATTCTTGGTTTGTCCCAGTATTAAGTTTTTCATGGTATTGCGCCCATTCTGGTCATTATTAATGGCTATTTTAGATGTATGCTTTTTGGTTATAAATTGTTTCACAAGTTTCTTTCATGTAGGTGCTTTTTGCTGTTATTATATTATAGTTCTGTTATATTCTGTTATATATATATATATTCTAGATTATATTTTGTTATATTTTTGTGCATTTATCAACCATGACGTGGATACTTGGTTTCGAAGTGCGCTCTTCGGGGCATTCAGATTTTTTTCTCATCTGCTAAAAGCTGTGTGTGAATATGACTGTCGAAATATCTGAATACTATAATGTGTGTTCTCTTTGTATACTTTATAACTTTTTGAAATAACTTTTAATATAATTATATTTGAAATACATTTGAAAGACATTGAATATTATAAAAGTTTATATAACAGTTCAGTAAACTTAATATATTTTAATTTTTCAGCTTAACGGTTTATTTTGAATATAATTTGTCATACATTCGGAATGAATAAGTTTATTTTGTATCTGCCTTGGTTATATGTTTAACATTTGTACACATTTTCAAAAGTTACAATGTTGTAAAAGGATTTTAAGCTAAAAGCACTTGAATTCAATGAAAAATTTTGTATAATAATGCATTACTTTCATTACTACAACAACAAAAAATTATATTAAAATATAAAATTGTACATATCTAAAACAATTACATTATCAGTTTTGAATTTTTTTAGTGACATTAAATTTATATAATAATTGCATTCGAAATTTACCAAAAATACGCTAATATAAAAATAAAGACATCATATTTTATTGTTTCTCTCTTTTTAATAAATAAGGAATATGTAATAGAAAAGTATTTAATTTAATATGTGGAGAGTTTTTGGTTTAAATTGATTTTATAAAAAGTGGATGAAATATTGTCCAAAAGCATCCAAATATAAGAAACTCATAACGGAAATCAGAAGTATAATATGTGCGAAACATTTATATTGCATTGTTTTTTTGACGGATATCATTTTAATGCTGAACATTTTTTGTTCAGTATTGTTTTTATGAAAAGTGAAATAAATATTGTTTAAAAAGTGACCAAATATAAAACAATTGCCGAAAAAAATTAATTCACTCATGAAATATTTAAATTTGAATATTTTTCAAGTTTGTATTATATACCAAGCGTACCAATAACTGCCCCAATTTGGATTATCAAAGGAACCCTATATACTGTATTAGAAAAAAGCATCTATAAAAGCATATTCAATACTTATTACCGGCCCTTCCCTTCCCCTATATGGAAACAAGAATTGTAGTGGCAGTATACGTCCATATATACGTATATATATATACATATATAAAATTGAATTTAAACGAACGAATTGGCTATAGTTATAAAAAAATAATTGTAAGTTTTATTTAATCATTACATTTATACTGATGATCAGAGAAATACAATTCCAATATTTTATAATAAAAAACAAAACTATTATTCAGGTTAAACTTAAGTTACTTATTACTATTATAACTGCCAATATAATATTTTTTAAATATGGACCATTGTGGTCATAGGCCAATCTTAAACGTTGTATTTACTCAAATCGTTATCTTTCTTTTAAATCATTTTAATTGTAGAATTGCAGTTAAGAGGCTTATTTTAAATTATTTCCCTGTTTGCTTTTTTACATTATTTATAATATTAAAAAAATATACATATTAAAAATTTATTCATTTGATATTATATATTTTAGTATTTTAATAATACTAGAAGTGATTGTATTTTAATAGTAATAGCTAGTTTTTAAATACATGTATGTGCATTTTACAAATTCTAATTATTATAGTCTTTTTATTGCATATTCTTTACTTTTTCCAGTTGATATAGCCTTGTAGACGAAAGCACTCCGTAACTTTTGTTATAATTTCTTATGTTATTATATATAGACACGGTATTGTAATCTTCAATATATGTATATATAATCGGTCATTTATTTCCATTTATATTTATAGAGTTCATCAAATTGAAACATGTTATTTTAAAACTATAAAAATTTAATCTTAATTAGTAACAATTTACATTTCAAAAAATTGAACATGTTATATTTTTTTCTCAAGAAAGAATTTTCGCCCGCCAAATTCTCTCGTCAAAGGAAAACATAGATTTCTAACTAAGATGTTACCATCCAATAATCAATAATTAATATCTTGTCAAGATGTGCACTTCTAGACATATATTGATTTATTGATTTATTGATATCCAAGTTTCAAATCATCAGATCAGTTCGCAACGTTACTATATAAAACCGCACAATAACAATGGTACGTTACGTTAGCTATAACGCGTTAGCGGCCCATGACAATTTGTTGAGGCATAAAGGCCTATGCTCACCAAGCGCGAATGACGTCACGCGACGCAACGCTCTGTAGAGATCTATTTAAACTGAAGTGGAAATTATTCAACATTTTCCGTGACATCGCTCTATAAGATATAGGCCTGACACTATAAAGTATATGCAAATATTAAAATGTTATACGCATACTCTGCCGCGTTGCATTTGGTGAATGTAAGCTTTAATACGATTAAAATCTACCCACAAACACATCAGTTGCACTACCGTTTAATAACCCTTTCAAGACATTATAGCACCCATTACATAAACACAAGCAAACGATAAAAATAGTTAAATAACAAATTTTGTTTAATTTATGTCTGAGATTAAACGAGAGATCATTATTCCTGTACAAGTTGGATAGTAGAATAGCTATGTAGGTGGCTATATAGGTGGCACATCAAATCAAGTCTTCATTGTATATTATTTCTTAACGCAGACCAGTAATCATCGGTACTTCGTTTGCCGAATCTGAAAAAAAAAATTTTAGATTAGGTAAAGTATTCAGTAACTATTATGCTTATCACATAAAATGTTTATACATGTATAAATAAAGTTCATTGTTCCAAAGCAGTATGCATCAACATAATAATTGAAACGCAAAACATTATAAGTTTAAAATAAATTAATTACAATTAAATATTGTACACATATTACACTAATTCTCTTTTCACAGTGTCATTATAATTATGCCTGCTTATTTCACTTATGTAAGACATATCCGTATAGAAGTAGTTACTTTAATATGGTTGCTTTATCTCTCCAATTAGTTATTAGTTTGAAAGTGTTCAAAATAATTTTATACAAAATCTACTTGTAATAAGTTTAATATCTGATATTTACACAATTTTTGATTACAATTCATCTTAATTCTCATTTTTTGGAATAACGGAGTATCGATTTTGATTTCAGTCATACTTATATTATAGTAGGCCTATATACTATATAAATACTATAAAATCCATATTTGATATTCCCTTTAATAAGTGTTGTTTCAAACTTGATCAATATAATATATACATAATATTAGTGGTCATTTGAAAAATCGGTTAATTTTTCATGTGATAAAGGATAATTGTAAATGTGTTTTCTTTTTAAATCGTGCTGTTCCCATATAGAATCGCTTACCTATAATTGTATAATGCAAAAACTAAACATACTTTTAAACTTGTGTTGAAATCTTTTAGTTCTTATAATTAATGTAAATGTTTTTTTTTTTACACTTAACAGTATTTGTACTCACTCTACCTATAAAGTATGTATAAAAATGAGTAATATTTGGTTTTTACATAAGTGTATACTTTTCTGTACTGATTGTTTTGTATTTTATTAGAAACAAACAATAATAATGCAATTCCTAAACAAACAGTTTACATAATTTTCTGAATATTCAAAACATAAGTAAATGATTGTCAGCAAAAAAAGCCAAAATACAAAATAAATACACGTATTCTGAAGACGGACATCCTTCTTATGACTGTGATTGAATTAAGAAAATTCTGTATAATAATAATAAACATATTATATATGATATGCTCCATAAATAGTTAATTTAAATTAGTACAATATACATCATTAATATTGATTTGAGGCTGCAGATGTAAAATATAATAGTGTATGGGGTATGGGAGTCCTATAAGGACCCATGCATGTTTAAGATCCTTAGAATATGTATATACTAAAATCCTAATTTCTGTTTTAATTAATTGATTTATTAATATCAATTTTCGAGTAATATTTTTTTAAACAGCATTGTTACGCAAGTATATTATGAAATTGAATTTATTTTTAAAATGACGAACTTCAATAAGTGTACTTAAAATTATTACTAATTTCTTCAATATCATGAGATTTGTAAAAAAAATGTTTTTTTAACAAAGCCTAGAAATACCTTTTAATTTTAGTATTTTCTGCTTTTAATGTGCTCCTACGTATACTGTTATGTGTTTATATTAATTGAAATAAAATATATTTTTGAGCGTGATCTTTTAACTTTCTAGCATATAATGTAGGCCTCGCGACCTAAACGAGTATTCAATTAAAAAATAATTATTATTTGTTCAGTTAATATGTGATCCAATGCTCTCATTTAGAATTAAGAAATTTCGTATTTTTTCTGTAGGATTGAAATTAAATATGATTCTGCTTCACGGAATGAAAGCGTTGAAACTTTTTTCTGTGTGTTTATTCCAATCTAATGCAATGGCTATTAAAGGAGATATATTGATAAGATATTTAATCTATAAGTTAAATACATATAACTTTCATTAATTTTATTAAAAGTAACGTAACATGTCAACAACAAAAAAAGTGTCTAGTTTATATTTTTCACAAAATAAATAGTTGATGTAAAATTTATTTGAGGAAATAATAGCGGATGGCGAAAAAATACTAAAAAATTATTATCTTACCGGAACTAAATATTTACATGTGCACTACCATTTTGCCTAGTTCTATTGATTTAAAATATTCGTATAGTCATCCAATTGCAACGTTTAATTATAAAGTTGAACTAGGGAAATGTTATTCTAAAGTGGGCAAGAAAACATCGATTGCAATTTTTGAATACGGCTGATGATGGCCGTGATTTCAAATAGCATTACTGCCAGTGTGCGGCTAACGGTTGTAACTTAAATCCGGAGCACAAATCCGAACGAAATTTAACCTATTTTTCAAGGTCGTCAATGCAAAAGTATCTAAAATAAACAAAATAGATTTTTAAACAATCAAATTAATTAATTAAAACAAATGTACGCGATTTTAGAATGTTGATAAAAACGGTCAAAATACTTATACATTTAAATTAATTCTGAAATATACAAATAAAAGAATTATAACTAATTTTAAGTAATTATTATATTCTTTAAATTGAAATTGTTTGTTTATCTTTGTTACTTGTTTTAATGCCAACCTTGAAAACTAGTGTTATTTATTCCTCCGGTTATTCCTCTGGATATTTCCTTCGCATTTTCCTCTGCATTTAAGTGACAACCGCGGCTAACTAATTTTTACAACTTTATTATTACGTCATCTATTGATTCCATAAAATAGTATAATATATTCTCTCATTTGGTTACTGTATACAATTATTATAGTTGAATAGACTAACTATGGTCATTTGACAAAATAAAGTATTAAAAAAATCAGTGTTTGTCAAAACAAATAATTTTAATCATAAAAATGTTAACCCTGATTATACTGTTTATAATCTTTTAGTCCCACCCCCCAAACACCTTATCCCCGAGTTATGAACTTCCCAACAATTTGCTTAAAGAACGTTCGAAGGCACCAACGGAGTGTTCACTTGACCTAGGGACACATTCAAACTGGGAAGTCTGCGGGAAACATTTTCAGTTAAATTCGTGAGTAGAGGGGATGTCAACAAGTTTCGATTTTTTTAATACCTTTTTTTAAAAGTTATTTTTATAGATATATAACGTGACGATAGTTTTTCTTGTTGGGAAGAAGGGGTTTTTTTCCTTCAGAGGAGATATGAGCTTCATTGAGCATTAGCTGCCGACATTCATTTCAATGCAGGTTATTTTGGGCTATTACTGAATATTTCTGCATTAAAGGAGGGACAGATGGCATGCATATTGCAGATATGTTTAAGGAATTAATTATTATGGTGTATTATTCATGTTAACTTTAGCATTTAAGTCGTATATTTGTATCAGATAATATATTAAATAGTACTGTGTATAATGTTTTTAAATAACTGAGAGGAATATCAGATGAGTTGAAATAAATATCGAACTTGTATATTAAAAGCTAAAAATATACTTAAATTCGTTGAAAAGTATATCTAAAAATTGAAATTTAAACAGCTATATATAAATAAACAATTAGATAAAATATAATTTTCTAGAATGCAAGTGTATAGTAATACTAGTTTTCCAAGCCTTTCATCATTGTGAAATTTTGTTTTTGTTTATATTTTTGATAATTAAATGTTGTACATTAGGTAACAAACACAACCGGTAAATGTTCAAGATTGAAAGCTCATGAAACGATAGTTCACGATTTTCTTTTCAACTCGGTTTAATAAAAAAAAATTAAAAAATTTGAAGAATATTTTGCTCCTAACTATAGATCACTAAAGATTTTAAAAAATGATGCTGTTTAGCCATGTTTACGTGTCAAAAAATGTTTTGTTATTTGTAAAAATTAATGTATCATTAATTGAGCACCATTTCTTACAAGATAGTTACGTCAACGAATAATGTTTAGATAACCTATATTATATTAACCTATATAACCTATATATAACATATATAACCTATATAACCTAATACAACATGTTTATTATGTTAATGAAAGTGAATCAATGGTTAAACTTGTAAACATTAATTATGTAAACACATTTAATTTATATCTTTTATTTTATCCTGTTGGGTACAACCAATTAAATCAAGTAAATTATGAATAAGTATGTAACTTCTTTTTTTTAATTCTGAAATGCATATTTGGAAAAATTGTTGAAAATATATTATAAAAACAAAGAGTGACATTATTATACTATTGAATTCATATTTAATCAACTGTGTGCATGTTCTATAATGTTTGATTGAAAATATATTTTAAAAGTGTGAATGTAAATATTTTATTAATGATTAAATATTTGCTCTAATGTGATTTATAAAAATTTAGTTGATTTAGTATATTTCTATTAATTGAAGTATTTTCATGTGTATAAATTGATGTCAATTGATGTAAAAAATTCAAGGAAAAAACTTTCTGAATTCATTTTAACATAATTTTCATTATTCTAAAATCAACATTTTTATGGAAAAAAACCGCACATTATAATAATAAAATGTAGAATAACGTACATATTATTCGAATATTAGAAAAGAAAAAGTCACAATAATTAAAACCTTTCAAAAATAAAATAACTGAAACAACTTGAAAGTTTTCTTTATTTTAACTTTATCTTTTCTACAACCCACTATGTTTAAAATGGAGACTAAAACATAATGTGAAAATAATTATTTTTAATGTATTGTATACGAGTAATATAACAAAGAAAAAGAAGGGAAAATATGTACTTAACACATTACTGTCCTTTTAATAGAAGATATTTTTAGTGATTATTTTAATGGCTATTTTGATGGCAAAAACCTTATATATTTTTTTAAAGATAAGACTCTCGAATGACGATAAATATATACAATTAAATTTGTAATTGCTTTGTATATATTTTTTTAAAATATATTTTTTCACATTCCTGTTTCGATTGAGTGTGGTGCAATCCTCTATATGGAAGGACTCATTTATTCTTTGTTAAATATTTCCAAAATGTCATTTTCAATATTTCGTTGTATATTGATTGCAATATGAAATTGTTGTTATATATTAGTTAAAATGTCTTTCTGACATAGAACATGATCGATCTTTCTAAAATTTAATTACTTACCGACAAAAGCAAATTCTAATTGTAACACTATATTAAATCTATCATATAGCAAATATCATGGATTAGTTGATTGAATGTAAAATATAATTGAACGTCATAGAAATGACAACAATACAGTTTTGAACTATATTTAGTTTATAGCATATTTGCAAACACATTAAAAAAGTTTCACTCAGAAAGAACCAAAGAACCAAAGATCTTTTGGAGGTAAATTGTTGCTTTTAAAAATATATTAACAAAGCGCGCGGGTATAATTATAAATCATACACGCCCGAACACAATAAAAATGACAAATCACGCTACTAACAATAATTGTAATACGTTAATAGGAATTTCTCATTATAATAAACTATAAACAATATGAAAACGGAGAAGGGATGTATGTAACCTTTCTGAGTATATTTATTTGATGTTATTCCATTTTCGGTTAAAATTTTCCGGTTTTCTGACAACTAAACATACATTATAATTTGGTTACCTTATTTTTCACAATATTAAAGTAATTTTTAACATTTAGATACGATGTAATCTGCTGTCCCACATCAAATGATATTTAGTTAATGATAGTTTTAGTATGAAAATATTTTAATTGTATAATATGAAGAAAAAAGTTTAAGAATAAATTATATATTTTTATCATTACGTTCCTGAATGTGATCAATTAGCAATGCGTATTATTTTACATCCAAATGCATGCCCCATGTTGCACACATCATAAAATAAAGTAGCTATGAGAAAATAAACTACAAAAGTTCCATTATAAAACGTTTCAAAAAAGGTTTTTTGTTTATTGTTTATACGAAATTAAATATTGATATATAAGCCAAAACATACCTATCATTGAATCATTAATAAATAATATAGATTATTTACTGTGGAATTTGGAACTTGGAACTAGGTAATACAAGCATTATTTATGAAGTAGTTCAACTTTTTTCCATTTTCGATGTTGACTATTGGTTAAATAACACATATAAAAAACAAAATTGTGCCGTTTAAAATTTTTTAATTATTATAATGTAATAGAATATAATCTTGATCCAAAAGGGAGCTAGAGTATATTTGCCCTAAATATTACAGAACCCCAAAATAGTTCCTCCAAGATACTTGGCCTAAACGGTAATATAATTTTAAAATATTTATCTCACCCCTCATTATCTAATTTCAAAATTAACAATTTATTATATTATTTAGACTAGTTCATGTAAGAATTTAATATATTTGCAAGACTATTTAGATACTTTAATAAAATACTGAACATATATAGTTAAATTGTAAATATTAGGTACGTATAGAATTTTATGGGATAACTGTTATTTAAATATTCTAATCTGCTTTGACAAATAGAAGCAGCACTAATGTAACGAAATATGTATTTTTTGTCAATTGACACGAGGTAATTAAATAAAATCAATCATTAATGCCTCGATATACATATAGATCAATTGTTAGTGCTCTTAATATTCCTAATTATCCCGACCTATAGATTAAATATTTTAAAAGCTTTTTTGATCAAAGGTTCTTTTTTAAAAAGGTAACAATTATATAGAAATATAACAATTAACCCTTTTGAGGACGATAAGCAAACGCGAGACCAAAACAGAACTAAAATGTATTTATTTTACTATAAAAAGATATATAGGAAGCATTCTCATTTGAACAACATTAAATATCTAAATAATTTATTTATAACAAATGTGACATTTTTAAAATTATATATTCAACAAATTGTTAGTGAAAAGAAGTCGACAAAAAAGATCGGCATTCGACAAAGTCGTTAATGGGTATGTATATACCAATCATACCAATCGACTCATAAAATGAGTTATTAATTTTATAAATTCAAAATTTATTTGGGCAGTAGTAATAGGTTTAATATAAATCGTAGTAACTTTATTGGTCGATTGATTTGCTTTACATTTTGCTATACATTTGCTTTTTGTTAATTTCCCCGTAGAATAATCACCATAATAGTTAAGTTATGTAAGATATACAGTAGCTCCACATTTAGTGAATTTTAGTCAATACACCTATTCTATATACAGTACATACAATGTAAATAGTATACTATAGATGAAATATAGTTTTTGCAAAGAATTTATTTTACCATAATTGCTATACAATAAGCACTTTACAATGTGAGAAAACAAAAAAAAATGTTCATATTGTGCATCCTGATCGAAGATACAATATTTGGCCGCAAACAAAGTTAAACTCTATATAGAACATATTTTTCATGTTCACGTGGACAGGTTGGGACAATTATAATGTTAATCCGATCACACGCATCTTAAAATGAAGGGGAATCATATGTGGCATCCACTCCCCCCTCCCCCCCCTTCAGATCTATGACACCTACTTCGTCGCTCGCATCGTGATTGTGATAATCTTGGCCTTGACGGCGATAGGCGGCTTCTTCGCCTACACGATCCTCTTCGCGTTCTCTCGGATTGAGGGACGCCCGATCGGGAAGACCTCTAAAGTGCACTGAAACTTGCACCTGGCTTCAGCTGTCTTGAGCATCGATGTGACGATGTGAGACTGAACATTGTGCAAAGTCAGGGTGTTGGTGGGAGTGGGTTGGTACAAATTGGTAGGATTTTTCGATAACTTATTGAAATGTTGTGTATGGATTGGGGCCTAGATTATATTTACAAGATTCATGGCGACTTTCTCTCTTTCATTTGAATTCACATTGTAAGGTGCTCTGTGCTCGTGATTTTGAAATACGTTCTATTGACTTGTCAACCATTTTCTGTGACCAACTCTTTTACAAATTGGAAGATATGTTCAAGATCGTTTGCAATAGATAGTTGTTTTTATTTTCTAATTCAGTTGTTTATTTGAACGAGTATTCTCTAATGTTGAAGAACATTCCGTAATAGCATAGTAATTGAAAGAAGACCGAATCTTACTAATCAAATTGAAGAAATTGTCGTTACCATTTCAATTGATAAATCTAAATAAAAGGATTAATCAAATTATTGATTTTATCCACATGTGCATAGTCTCCCCACTTTGGCTGAATAAGGTTTTTAAAAGTGAAGCACTGTGTTGCTAAGGTTAACACTGTGTTGCTAAGGTTAACACTGTGTTGCTAAGGTTAACACTGTGTTACTAAGGTTAACACTATGTTGCTAAGGTTAACACTGTGTTGCTAAGGTTAACACTGTGTTGCTAAGGTTAACACTGTGTTGCTAAGGTTAACACTGTGTTGCTAAGGCTATCACAGTCTCAAACTGGTTGATGATTCATTTTTTAGAAACGATTTTTATCATTTTACCAGTGCAGTACTTTCAATAATTATGTAATTTGATCATTATTTTATGTTTTGTATTGTGTTATTTTTTCTGCTCAATTTTTCACTCTACATTCCTTATAGTTTGTATCTTTATATTAATATATTAATCAATAGTATTATTTAACTGAAGTCTTCCACACTATATATTAATCGAACAATGAAGTTGTATTTTCTGTTTGCTTACCTTTTATGATATCCGTGCATATATAAATAATTCATACAGTATTCAATTTAACCGAAATAGCGCTGTGAATTGAGGCCTTATTTATATTTTGTACAGTTTACTTTTATACATATCTTCTTCATGTTTTACATAACACTCCGTTTGTAATGACTACACGCCCGGAGCCACTTCATTTCTATATTTTATATTGATTATACTGTATATGTTCTCTTTTGTAATTCATGTGATCTTTGCATTTGACGGGCAGCCATAGATATACAGTAGATATGGAGTGGGTTTTTTAACATGAAAAAAAACATCAATCAAATTCTCAATAACAATGTCTCGCCTCTCGCGTTTAGGGTGTTCCTTCGAAGCAGCAGCAATTTTTGTTGACATGAAGAGCTTCCATGTAATCGAAGATCAATATTATAATTATAAAAAGAAAACTTTTCTTTGGATACGTGATATAAAGCATATCCTTACCATATTATGTGAACAAAAATGCACGTATATGACGACTTTATTAAAAACAAAAAAATCAATTGTTTCATCTTAAATTATCAAATACGTACGATATACATATATTTGTTTTGATAATTTTTGCTAACATTTCACGTGTGCTATATATGACCTTGTTCAACCTAATCGGAGGAAAAAAAACAATAGGGGAAATATTTCGACATATTTCATTGATTTTTTAAAGCATTCATCTACTGTAGGTGCGGAATTTAATGAAGATTTGTCTCAAACATATTTCGATCCATATATCGAACATTTAAGATCATGTATCATATTTTAATCTGGATTCTGGTCGCGTACCAGCATTTATATACGTTAACAAGTAATTAAAAACAATAGCAAGATCAATAGCAAGATCAATAGCAATAGCAATAGCAAGTATTGTATCGAAAATACCGTAACCTACATTATGCTTAATAATTTGTGTTCCTCGAGGAATATAAATTGACTAGATACATCATCAAAAGCCCATAAAATGATGTATTAGAAAAAGTCTATTGACAATCAACAATTAGTTAAAAAAATAATAATAATCTAAGTAAATTTTTGAAAATACCGTTGTAATTTTATTATATTGGAAAGTAGTTAATTTCTTCAGAGAATTTAGTTAGAGAAAAGGTTTTTTGATTTACACAATAGAGATGTTTGGGAATATAACATTTTTGGAAAAGTTTGAGTTACTTGCACTGAGCAAAGAAAATAAATGTGTATGGTTAATTAAAATTAATAAAGTTGGTTAGGCAAAAAAGCGCCTCTGGTGAAATATTTACCGAGAGTTAGTAAACTAGGCTAAACTCATTTAATAATGCTGTTAATGGTCGACGAAGTTATTTAAAATGTATGTATTTCAATAATATATGTATAATAATAACTGATAAGACATCATTCATACACACACGTTCCTGCACATACAGGGAAGAGTGAGAGAGGGCATCTCAGTAACACAGACTGTATGCATTGGTCGTGAACAAACAATAGCTACCTGCATAATTATCTCCCTAATCTATACATGACACCAGGCTAAAGTGGTTAAATAGATATAGCACGTAGTCTGTTCATATAGATAGACATATGTATACCAATAGAGCCCTAATGGCACATGGTTTTTCGTTGTGTCGCGTCGTGCTTAGTGAGAACTAAAATTATTTTTTAGCCGCGCGGCGCTCCGTCGGGTTTCGTCGCGTCGCTCTTGGTGGGTATAGATCTTTAGGCGAAACAAGAATAGGTGAAACGATACATAGCCTGTCACCCAGTTGCCACACTCACCGGCCACTTGGTGTTATCTTTCCCCTCAAACTGGGCGTCAGCCATCAGCGTGTCAACCGTTTTGCCCCCCAGCTGACTGCCAACATGCGTGATGCGCGCGTTGCACAGGCTCATGACAGCCGTCTGGTTGTCCGGAGTGAACATCTCGACGGACATGTCGGTGGTGCCCATGGGGAAGGTGACGGTGAGCTGGAAGACCAGCCTCGTGCCGTAGGTCATCTCGGTGATGTTGGCTGTCGGGAAGGTCTTCTCGAAGGCGAAGGTCACGTTGGAGGGCGCGTTCACCGTCGCCTATTATGGACACGGCGGAGTTGGAAAAGGGGGCAGCAGTTTTAGGTTGTATATAATATGTGTTGTTTACATATCGTTTTGTATACCAGGGGCGGATATTGGTTTTAGTTCAGAACATTCTGCCGCTGCGTATGGCGAGGCGTAAAGCCGAGGCTCTATTTCAGCGTGTAACGCAGAATTTTGTTATGATCCATAGCTCAGAATGCATCTAAAGGCATGTGAAATAATGATATATGAATTCTTTGATCTTCTAAATTACACATTTTAACTTAATGCAGTAAAAAAAAGGAAATCAGAAAAAAAGAAAAAAATATTCCTTTCTTTATTATAATTGACAAAAAGTAGTATATATTTTTTTGTGTTAAGCCCGAGGGGTGGATCAAACCCCATAACCTACTGTATACGTAGTATAAGGTATAATGTTTATTATGTTTAATGTAGTGTAATGTTTAATTTGGATATTAATATTAATATTTATAATTATTTAATATAATTATAATTTGTATATTAACAGTGTAAAACTATATAATGATAAAATTATGCAAATTAATAAAAAAATAGAAGTTTTTATTTCAGTTCAAACACTGAAAAAATCATTACAATTATTTAAACATAAAATCAGTTTTTACTCACATAATAGTGAGTTCATAATAATGTGTTCATCACTACAACTGACACATAAATGCAACCAATGCAGAAGATAGTATATTGTATATATCCTATAAATATTCTATTTCCAATTTGTTTAGTTAAACTACTGTCGATTTAACTTGGTTTTATCGACATAACTTTGCTCTAATTTATGTGAAAACATGTTATTGATAAAATCAGCTGGTTGCCAAACTGTGAATCCAGTCTTGAACTCTTCGAATAAATTATCAAAATGTTTCTCATTGGACACCTTGCATAATATTTTTAGTGACTAATATTGATTACATAATGGTTAAATAAATACCTTTTATTAATCAGTGACCCTAAAATAATCCACCAAAAAACCACCTAATCTAGAGTACCTCAAGCTATACAACACTAGTCTATGATAAGTTCAGCCGCGGTGTAAACCTATAGTCAATAATACAATCAACATAGTTAATAGACACTAATTGTAATTGTAAAAACAATACAGTTCGAATTCAACATAGAACAGACTGAACTCACCCTCCGCTGCCTGTACAACTCAGTATCGCTCGCGTCCGCTTTGACAACAAGAATATTAAGCTGAGCGGTGTCCGACACCTGGTCAAACGGGGCCGAATTCGACACCCGGAGAGTCACGGAGTATTGGCCAGCTTCTAGGCTGTCCACCGTTGTGCTGACCGCGCCCGTTGATTGGTCAATCTTGAATCGATCGTCTTCTAGGCCGAAGATGAGCCGGGAACAGGGACACTGGGGTTCAGTGGTGGGGCAGACGTCTGGATCGATCGCTTTCACGGTGGTCACGTGATAGTTGATTGGAGGCTTGTGGTGCAGTTGGGCCTGGTAGACGGTCTGAATGAATTTCGGCTTTTGATTGGCTAGAAGATAGACATAGAGCCAACTTTTATTGCGATTAAAATGATGAAATTGTAGCAGTTTTTGTGACATATCTTGAATTCCAGATGTTGCTTTAAACATATAGCTTACTCAAAGCTTACGAAGTTTTAAAATGCAATAAAATCGATCGAATTAGTCAAAAGATTAAAAGTCTATTTATTCATTAGAAATACTTCCAGATATTATTTTTAAAAATTAGAATGTTATATAGTTCGTGTATGTAATAGCTTAATAAAAAATAAAAAATAATTTTACTGTTGTTACACAATAATGCTGTAAATTATTTGTTAAAAATAAAATTAAAATAATACTTTAATTGGTCATACAGTTATTCAGTTAAAATGATATTCTATTTAATAGTAATAATTTTATAGAACTTATATTTGCCATTTAATTGATTTATAATATATATTAAACTACACATCATAAAGCGTAAAGTAAAGCCTAAATATATAAAAAAAATTGCATTTGTTAAACAAAAATCCTTTTTTTTCTAACACATTGAATCGAAATCGAATGTTGCCATAATAGAACCTATTATACTGGATAACGGTAGTATTCTTTTGCTCTAATCACGTGGCCGCCCTGCAAGTTTTATTCTTGTTTAAAATTTGAGCAACTCACTCGGTGAAAGTATAGACCAGGCAGGTTGTACATAACTTTTTATTTTGAGATTCATTGGAGCCAGTAAAAAAATAAATGCTACCCCAATAGCTTTTTTCTCCTGCGACTGATTCATGGTCCATTCCTGTGTTATACAATAGAACGCGGTGCCAATTGAGGTACTGAGGAGCTGACTACTTAATTTTTGTAATCAAGACATTTAAAATCAAATACAAGTTTTAACTTACGCCTTAAAATTCAGGCTTAGGTGATAATGCTTATGAAATTAGAACACGACCTCCCAAATAGGTAAAGTTGGTACAACGTGAAAGAGGACTCGTTTTGTTGGTGTTATGCGTACATGTAAAATTGCATCCGCATTTTCAGAAATTGTAAAAGGCTCAGATTTCGTAACAGTAGTCAATATATTTATAATGCGCGCAATTCCATTTAGTATTTACAGTTTAGAATTTACTATTTCTATTTACTATTTACTTTTATGTATTTACAATATTTATATGCATTTATTATTTACTAATTGTATTTATTATTTGTATTTATTAAATATATTTACTATTTGTATATACTATTTGTATTTACTAAATATATTTACTATTTGTATTTACTATTTGTATATACTATTTGTATTTACTAAATATATTTACTATTTGTATATACTATTTGTATTTACTAAATATATTTACTATTTGTATTTACTATTTGTATTTACTAAATATATTTACTATTTGTATTTACTATTTGTATTTACTATTTGTATTTACTGTTTGTATTTACTATTTGTATTTACTATTTGTACTTACTATTTGTATTAACAATTTGTATTTACTACTTGTATTTACTATTTGTAATATATTTATTATAATATTTTGTATATTTGATAATATTACCAACTGGGAGAATTACAGTCTGCTATCTAATGAGTATACCTTGTTAAGAACTCGTTGTGTAATTGATAATATAACCCGAATTGATTGTTTAATTGTAAATAATGATGTTCAACAATATTTAATATAATTAATAACTCGTTTGAGCATAATATAGCATAACTTTTTGTGCATAAGAGTGCTTTTATTTACCGTTTATCATGAAACATTGTATATATATATATATATATATTCTTTCTATATTGCATGTATACGCTGCATTATTTGAATTACGATGTATAGAATGGAAATATAACATTAACAATAAATTGTAATATTTGTCAAAACGAAATAATTATGTAAATCACCAAAAATAAATATCACATCACACATCGATTAATTGTAATTTTGATTTTGTTATAAAGCAAACCACAAAATGTTGTTCTATATCGTAGTATAAGCTTGGGCTTTCATATCCGTAGTAACCACGTATATTTTAAAATAAAATAAAAAGGATAAATATTATGTTTAGTGAAACAGCTAATACTAACGGTTAGTTAGCAGCGCCAATACTAATCTTTCAAAAGTAAAATTGTATGTTTTAAAAGGGTGGGACTTTTTTGCGTAAATTAATTAAAAACGAATAAAACATTAACTTGAATGACAAATGGACTACAACTGTTTCAGTATATAAGGATATCAAATCTAAAACAAAGGATCTATAGCTTCTAATGACGTATACACGTTTACGAAGGAATTCTTTTTCTTTAACCGCATAAATATAAATATATATATACATAAAATTAATTAAGTTATTTGTAGCGTGTCTCTAAGGAAAAATGATGCTAGACAGATAATGCCTGTTGCTATTAGTATTTTAGACAATTGGCAATCGCAGATACTTGTGTAGCAAACAATGGACATTTTCTTTAATCAATATGTAAATAGTTCACTTGCGTCGCCAGTGGCTATGATATTTCTTTAAATATGTTGTAGGAATTACATAATGAGATAATTATGGGGTGGTTTATTGACTGTTACTATCACTTTAAACAAAGTAACTATTTGTGGCCATACCTTCAAGGTTAAATATTATAGTTATATATTATAGCCTATATATATATACTGAATATTACGTTACAGTTACAATATGTTACTTTCATATTATTTTCCTATAAATTTCATGAAGTAATATTAATATACAACAAAATTCTTTTTTTGAATTTTACACAAAATGTAATTTTTTTGTATAATCGATAAATTGGATCATATTATAAATCCACTTTTTGCATACACAAATGCAGAAACCGTAAAAAAAACTATTCCTGCGGTATTTTCGTATTTGTGTCCGTAGAAAACAGATACTATTTTTATAAAATTAAATTTATGAAATACAATTAATTTTATTTATTTACGTAGAAAGTAATTAATGAGCGATAAAACCATTAATTATCTGTTATTATTATTAAGTTATGAAGGTTTATATTTTACATTTGAAATAAAAAAAATTGTAATTTTATATAATAGAAAATAGTTAGAAAATATAAATCTAAATGGAGGTTTTAAAACATATAATCGAATATAGTGTTGATGGATTAGTCAAATCAAGCGCGAATAATTAATTTATTTTTATGAATTGAATCGATATTTAGACTTTTTGAAATTATCAATACTTGACAGCGTTAACCTTACATATTGACTTCATTATTTCTGATTTCACAAATACTATAATTTAGAATTTATTTATTTATTTCAAATTGTGGGTATATGTAAAATGTTTTTAAAATATTTACAAAGTAAATAATAGAACATGAAGATATTGTATTTATTAAGAAAAAAATAAGAAAACCGAAAACGTAGTTACAAATAAATTGAAGCATAAATCTTATGTATTTGGGTATATATCTTATATATATTAAATTGAAGCAATATTTTATATTTCAAGACAAAAACAAAACTGTGAACAGTTTTAATACCAAAGTCTGCATCAAATGAGGTACTCATTGAATCGATTTATAATAAAGATTAAGCTTGTGTTTTTAAATATAGTGGAAGAAATGGAAAAAAGCATTTACTTCCTAGAATCCACAACAACGTTACCTGTTTATTTCAGTTTTGACATTTACTGTTAATATTTGGGTGTTCATGATTTACATGATTATAACAATTGTTCTTTAAGACTATGGGTGTGTTGCGGGTGATTAGTTTATTATACCAATCTGTGTATCTTCACATAATGAACAAGTTAAATCGTACACAGCATTCTTTTTAAAGCAATAGCAAGAGGGACAACACGAACCTTTCATGTTGGTTTGATGAGCACGGATTTTGTGAAAATTTATTTTAGTTAACTTTTGGTAGAAATATATTATATTATATTTAGTTTGGAGTGACGATATTTTATATAATTATGAATGCACATTACAGTTCTAAAACACATATAATAAGATTTTTAAAAGTATGTTGATAATTAAACAAAAAATTATACTTTTATAAAAATATATTTATAAAATTTTACAATTAAAAATTAAGTGCTTAAAATGGCTAAACTTGTCAACAAAAAATGCATTATATTCTGAATAGAATAATGAGTTTAAATACTTTTAAAAGACGTATAAATATACTTAAACTATAATGTGCAAACATTTTCATTCTTCCAAAGAATGAGATAAAGTTTTATAGCTTTATATGTATTACAAACTAAAATTGTAAGTATTTACTAACCTGGAAATTATTATAATAAAACAATTGAAAATATGTAATAAATACAAGTCTTGTATAAGTAAGTTTGATGCTTGTCCCTATCTTGAATGGTATACGAGTTTATCGTTTCACAAAATTGATAAAATACAAACAAAAATACTAAACACAAAAAATATTACAATTCAATAAACAGTATTTACTTATAAGAATAATAAATTTACCTTTATGCAACAATCAAATAATATAGATATGAAACATTTCGATAATCTTACATCTTTCTTGGCATTGGTTTCCTTGCCAGCAAGCCGAACAGATGCAAACATTGCCTTCACATAGTCCTCCATTGCGGCAACTGTTAGAAAAGATAATTTTGTTATTATCAATACAGGAATAACTCGAAACTTGCAAGTTTAAAATTACTTTAAATAATCAAGAGAAAAAAAATTATGTTGATTTTTTCATCAATAATCCATAAAAACTATAGACTAACCAATTTTTAAAATTAGAATAAAACTAAATGGTTAAATTTGCCGCATTAAAATTATAAATCAAGTACAAAACTATATATATAAATACATATATATATAAATATATATTAAAAGGCATCAATAATCTAGAAATTATACCAACATTTTCAAAAATAGTCGGATTTCAGGTATGGCACTCTTTTCTGTAATAATTTATATTTTTAATAAAAATTTTAAGAAATCGTAAAAAATGTTGTGATATAATTTAATATAATATTGTCTACTTTCTGTAGAAACAATTTAAAATTATAAATATGTCATTCAATGATATTACTTAACATTCAATTATACCTTGCCAAAACGAACACGTAAATATGCGCCACCCTGACTTACAAATTTGCTTACATTTTCTCAACAAAACATAAGAAAAATATTCAGCCAAACATAATCGAGTTATATATAGAGTTTTTATAACTCAAGTTTTTCATTAATCGATTTCACGCACAATATCTATAAAAACGATATTAAAAAATTTGGGATCCACGAGAAAACATTTATAATGAAGTTACTCGCTGAATGGCATCTTTTGGATTTTTAAACATGATCAAATACTGAATATTATGTGATTGAGTGTCTGTTTCCTACCCAACCATCTTCAAACCGATTTTGTGTAATACTGATCACAAAACAAAGTAGGTGGCGAAGCATTTTTATAAACAAGGTAACTGATTGGCATTCATGTTTCCCTTCCTTCATAGTCGTTTATTACTAGTTATGTGGATGCACAATATCAAATGACTCGGATAGCAATTTTTATGTAGATTAATCATTTGGTTAACAAGGTCACAAAGTCATGTGGCGGAATGTAACCTGTTCTCGTAAATCAGTGAATAGTTCGCAGACATTGGTCGAAACAGTGTCGATAAGAGCACATCAAATTTACCACAAATTTGGTCTTTCCCGACTTTGATAGGCTAGCAACCATCATGTATTGAATGTAGATTTTTATGTTTATAGATTATTTATAATATATATTATAGATTAACTGGCATCGATCAACAAAAGCATATAAACATGACAATATTTATTAATGTGATATGCATTTGAGTGAAGAGGGAGACGAGTCTGATGGGTACAAAAGTGATGCGACCCAGTCCACTATCGATGATTAGCACAGTAATTATGATATTTATGATAACGCACAGGAAAATGATTTGTGCTGCTCATTACCATTACAATACCTTTGATCACTTTCTGGTTAGAACAATCGAATTCAACTACTTTAAAATATGCCGCAAAAAAGAATAGTCGATTCTGATTGATTGAATACATTTAAATATGAAAAAAGTTTCCTGTTACACGGGGGAGGAAGGGGTGTCTGTTCATGTGCAAGAACTACTATTTCCATACCGTGGTTATTTAAAATATAGAAACAGTTACACTTACTTTTCTGAAGAACACTTGTTTTCTAAACTCAAACTATCTGGAAATAGATATTTGATATGAAAATGAATTAATTATTTTTGAAATATTTATTTATGAAATAATATTTATTAAAAATAAGGGAAATAATTAACTTTTTATAAATCACACAATAGGTTATAGCGCCTACATTGATTATACAATAAATGTTACACAAGTTAAAACTACTTCCAATTAATTTAAGTTTGCTGTTGGTGACGTTTTTATAAAAGAAACAGAAACTGTCATTTCATTAAATGAAAATTAAAGGGTTTCTTCAAACTAATGAATTAACAAAACAACAAACTTGGTCGTTAGTCGATTAGAGATGATTATTCAAGGGAAATGTTTAATTGGTTGGAAAAATGTATTTTAATGTCTAGGAAAACATTTCCACTCCCATACAATTGGTTATACATTAATTGACTACAGTGATGACATTTGTAGTAATTTGTAACTCGTTTAATAGTAAATAGAATAGTGAATTATTAATATTAACAGTATAAGCAGTAAATAATACAATAATTAAAAGAATAAATGTCTGGTCTACTGCTAGAATACTTATTCAAACAAAAACATAACATTTTATGAAATTGAAATTCTACTCTATTTCAAATTAAATTATATGACCTGATTTTAAGCAGAAGATAGTAGGAGAATATTTACCTTGAACAATAGAACCAATAATTACAAGGCTGACATGAATGAGAATTATCCACTGCATTCTACAAGAAAGAAACATTGCAATATATAGATGTCTCGGTTATAGCATGTAAAGTATAAATTCCAAAATATTTTTAACAGTATTGAGAACTATCTTAACTGTAATAAAGAAATACGAAATAATCATGAATGTTCCCTTTTGATTGTATCTATGAAATAAATCAGAACGAGCGGAGGTATGAAATTAAATTTTGGATACAACTTTTAGTGACATTTTCTACACTTCTTTAACCGACTGTCAGAATTACATTTTCGATTTGATTTTCTGATACAATTAATAATTTATGGTAAATTTACATATAATATTTTGACGCACAAAAGGGAGTTAACCCCGGCCAAGTACAGTTGAGCATTGTTCTCACTTCCTTTATAGCTGTCTCATTTCATTCAACATTCCATGTACACAGATATTATTTTCATAAAAATAATTTTTAACATATTATAATATAATATGTTTATCTTATATATGGATTTAACACTGTACGTCTAAATTATGCAATAAATAATATATTTTGTCAGATACAAATATATTATAAATAAATGTTTCAAATTTATAGATATAGTTAAATTACCCACAGTCAGAACGATTGAAATGTCCTGTAAATGAGAAGTCGGTGACGTAACATTAGAAATCTATTCTCTATATAATGATGCACTTTGAAGTTAGGGAATTTTAGTGTAGTGAAAAAGTTGAGAGAAATAGAAGTACTAGGTTCACCGGGAGAATCAGTTTAAAGAAAAATAAAGAAAACAAATTTAAAACAAAATGCGTATAGGACACGGAGAGGTATCAAACTTTATTATTGAAATAAATTTAAAATAGTTTGCCAATCGTTCGCAGCAAGGAAAGTATTAAATGGTGAGTAAAAGTGGTATGTTCCGGAAAATGGAAGGTGTTGTTCCCGGGTCTTCAAAACAATGTCGGTGACTTGAGGTCATAAGCTATAATTAACAGAAATATTCTAAATATAAATATTCAAACACCTTCTAATTTCAAATTTTGTTTACCCACTGATCCCGTGCATTCGGATGACCAGGATAGCGAATGCCTCTAAATAAGGATTGGAAATTGTACTCTACTTAAAGTAGGTGTATATTTGATACTATATCCGGGTTACAGTTTTACGTCTTTTAAAAATTAGAGTCATTTCAACTGTTGGTTACCGCTAGAAGCATAATTCAAATTTGTTAAATTTAACATATTATGTTGGTCGTTGATATTTATATATATATTTGAAGTATATTTCAAATTAAGTAAAATTAGTATACTGATTAAGAATTTCAAAAGGTTAATTCAAATGTATTATCTAAACAACTCATTTTGTTGAGATTTTATTACGATAACAATAATAATATAGTTGAGAGAGGTAAGACGTAATTAATTGGTATATTTTACATTCGTATACATATTGGGATTTATTATAATAGTAACTAAATTGGGACCATAGATAATTTGGCGAAAGCCTGGAACCAGGAATATTCGGGATCCATCACAACCATCTCACCCTCCTCATTATATAATTAACATAATTTGTTGGTGTGTTTTTAATCCGTAATCAATAAAAGCACACTGTATAAACATACGCAGTTTACATTTATATAACAAGTTGTAAATATACAAATGAATTTGTTTTGAAGTAAAACACACAATAACAATCGAACAGTCATACCGTATAAGACTCTCAAATTGTATTATTGTTTTTTAAGTAGATGATATATTTTTTGTTTTTTTAGGTTTTTCATATGAAGTCTTAATTTAAATTTGAGATTTATATCTCTCTTGTATTAAATAAAAAAGTTGTGTAGATTTTAATTTGATTTAAAAGTGACAGCATAATTTATTCCTTACATGTCTTACATAACAAATCTTGAATCGCGAATAGTAATGACCATTGCTGCAGTATTGGAATTTTATTACAATAAATACTTTTTAAACAACTTATCCAGAACTAATATAAGATATTGATATACTATAGTGACATTATACATTTTGATCAGTTTTCTTCGAAATATTAAATTCTTTAAGCAAAAGCACAAACTATATAGTACATAATACCTATTGCTATATTATAGTTAGTCCAAATTAATTCATCAGATTAAATAATGAAATGATTATTTAACAATACACTAATAGTTAATTAAACCTTCTGCAGTAGCCTATATAGTTAAAATATGTCAAATATTTGTTTAACTAAACGCAGTTATTCTAGTAATGTAAATTCTGTTATGAATATTACGAAGTATATTCTTTATTTATCTTTATTTATAAATAAAGACTATCGATTGTAAATGTTCACAGCAAATAAATTAATCACATAAAGCGCATTGGTGACCCAGTAAAATGGTCTTTTCTATCCACCTTAAAATAAACAAATCCATAGTATTTAGATATTTTTTTAACTTTTTTTATTTATGGGAACGGTAATACAAATACATATTTTGATCCTATAGGAACGCTAAAAATTTACCTATATTAAGTATGCATAATATATGTATATACTTAATTAACTTTACTTCTATTTAAGATTATGTATATTACAATTTAGATTTATAGCACGCATTATATTTCGGTATTAAAAACGTAATGCGTTATGAGTGTTCTAATATAGGCTGGTAATTGGTAAGTAACTGATAATTTGATCTGAAAGAATCATATAACATAAGAAATTAAAAGTAAAAAATATGTCCACTCTTTCAGAGGTCTTCCATGAATAATAATCAAATAGTGTTCTTAAGACTAATCAATCCAAGCTAAATATATAGTATTAGCACCACGGATAACGTATCGTGACAAAATACCTGTTCAAAATATTAGTACATTATTTTAACAAAACTATAAATACTACAATAAGAAGATCATTTTGAAAGTGCAACGAAATGTTTCAAATTTGTTATTTGACTTTTTAAATAAAAATTATTTATGAAGACATCAATTTTCATAATAAAATACAAGTACGTGCAAATATACCGTTTGAACTTACATGAAAACTCTAAAATAAGTAAAATAACGTCGAGGAATCACACACTATCCTTTCTGGAAAAAATTGGCGACACAGAACGGCGAATACGCTGAATTTATAGATTCAAAACAGAAGACAATTTGTTTTTTAAAAGTGGCGCTCGAAAAGGGAAAACCTTTTCATAGTCTAACTGGCACCACAAACTACGAGTGTGTTTTTTCTGAAGTCTCTAGTGAAAACTGTGTATATGCTAAGCGGCCGAAACAGAACAGTGTGGAAGTGAAAGAATCAGTAGCCATGGCGACGCTCTTTGTTGACTCGTGTATTTAGAGCGCAGTGTTTGGTGGAGAAATATGCGCGAATTATAATATATCTTTCTGGGAATTAAGAGAAGAAAAGGGGAGGGAGAGATATCGGAAAACAACATTAGACTGTCTATTTTATCTAACTAAGTAAAATGGTGTTGTGCCACATTCTACCAAAGATGCTACAGATATTGTGTAAATATTAAACTAAAAAACGGAGCACAAGTGTTTCTGCAGCGAATAAAGAATAGGATGTATAATACGCTACTATAATGTCTTTACCATATTTTTTGTTTACCAATTGAATTGTTTAAATATGTTATAGTGAAAACTTAATTTTCTACTAAGAAATATTCTAAAGCTGTAATTTATTAATTTTTTCTATGCTCGTATTGAAAAGTGGACTTTAATAGTTTGAAATTTAAATGAAAATTATTACTTTTCTTGACACTTTTTAAATTGCAAGATAAAAAATACAGGGAACATTTGACACCAAATGAAAGACTTTTGTTCATTATTTTTATATAATAATCTTAAAATCTTTATGATCTACAATGTTATCAATTTCAAACGCAGTAAAAAGAATTATATTACTCTAAAACATACTATTTTGACAACTTTTATTTAACAAGCCCTTATTAAAAAATTTGATTTTAATTAATCTATAATCTCGGCGACTCAAAAATAGTGTTTATTATAAGTTTTATTATGCCAAGTAAATTTGACTTATTTATTAACAAGAGATTTTGTAATTGATTTTTAAAATATTCCATAGAAAAAATTACAAACCTTCCTTAGAAAAGTCCTACTTTTCCAATTTGAAGAAAATACTCAACATTACACATAAATATTAATTAACACAACTATAAAATGCTTCGTATTATAATAATTGTACATTTATTAGGTGCAATATTTATGCAGCGGCATGTCATTCTGTGGAATATTTTACATCAAAATACAGCATTTAGATTTAATATTTATTTGATTTTTTGTATTATAATTGTGGAGAACTATTTTAAAAGGTGTTAATTGAAATGACGTAGACACGATTGAAAGAAAATATAGAATTGTCTATTATTGATTTGTATTATATACATAATATTTTAATATATTATGTATAAATGATTAATATTTATATTTTAAAATGTCCCTATAGAATGGTCGTATTCATTAGCATAAACTAATAATTACAACAGAAATATAATGAGTTTATTGAGGAATATATGCATAAAATGTCACTGGAATATTGTCACATCAACATTATAAGTTTTAGATCAATACATCGTCCCTCATAAAGGGCGATTTATTTTACAACATTTTAAAATAATTCATTTTGGTAAAATGACTATTTGTAATCAATATTAAATTATTACTCTATTGGCTTGCTGTCCGTAGTATGATTATGTAACATTCAAGAATATCTTGCACAAAGAAACGGAAATTAGTTAGATAGGTGCTAATTATATGTATGCCTGAAATAATATTCATCAAATTGGAATATAGCAAAGAATTTAGAAAAATAACAAGTTAAAAATATATAACTAATAAAAAAAAGTAAATTTTGCACAATTTAAAAGAAATTTATACTGAAACAAGGCCAAGCGACATATAGGGTTTGCCGATTATTTTGACAATAAATGTTTTATGTCTCGATTTATTACGTAAAAATGGTTATACTACAATTAATTAGATATATAACCCATCGTGCAGGATACATTTTAAACGTTAATATAAATTTATCCAAATTTTGCGACATCGTAATATTTGGACACTAAATTTCCGTAAAATAGAAAACTATATAAACACGGAAACTTAATTTGTCATTGTATACAGATGGAATTGAAAGCGAGCATAACATGTTTTTATTATTTCAAAATAATTTGCGTTACGGCTCTACAAACAAACTCAAAATGGGATTAACATTACATTTTGGATCTTCTAAAATAAAAGCCAAGTAAATTTGATTGACTCCATCACTGTGACCAATCAAGAAGGAAGATAACATTTATATATTATTATTTATATAGTAAACGATTGTCTAACTGCTTTTAAATTTTGTTATTTGTTAAAAAAAATTGTAATTAATTTTACTAAATTTACAAACTAAATTTCTATAAAAATTAGGCGACTCACATTACAAAATATGTCGGATTTATTTCCCATCGAAATATAAGCTCAAAAACCGATTGCCACCTCCCAATTGATAACTAATTTAATCTTTAAAATAAATGTCAAATATACAATTATAGATTTTTCTAAAATATATAACATTATTGAAAAGTATTGAATAATAATATATTGTAACGGTAACAATTATCTAATTTAAAATAAAAAGCTAAACATTTATACAAAAACAAAAGCAAACGCACAACTCGAACATTCTCAAAAGACATATTTGGATATAAACAAATGCAGTAAAATATATTTGATAACATATGATATATATATATATATATATACATTGAGGCATAGTGAAGTTAAACAAGGGTTTGTATAAGATTTGTAATTACGGGGTCAAGGTTAGATTGTCCCAACAATTCGGTCAAGGTCATCATAGAGTCTCTTTCGTTTGATTTGATGTCGATGTTGCCAAAAGAATTTGAGACGATGCCATAGACCTTGACACATTAGATGAATCTTCTCCTCTTCCGAGAATACATTCCAATGCCATCGATAAATGCGTCTAAAATTATGTAAGGGAATGAGTGAAAAGAGTTTATGATGGTTGGTGCACGTGTCAAAATGACTACTAATAATAATAAATTTGTATAAACAGCAGCCTTTAAAAAATCAGTAGAAAATATATGTGAAATTTTTACAAATATTAGTTTGAATAAATTAGGTGGCAAATATGCGTACATTTTATAATTTAAAATAAACCAAATAAAAGTAATTCAAATTTAAGTTTGAATAATATTAAATAAAAAAGCATATTAAAAAAAGCTGCTTTTATGCTCTAAACTCAATATGTAAAATATGTTCCTTTTTATATGTAGCATTTTACCCAAAAATATTAAGTCCTGAATTATGTGTTTGGTTATATTCTATGATACATGATGACATCTTATTTCTGAGATAAATGTATTTATTGACAATTTTAATAAATGGATATATATTCTGCTTTTATGCCAACAAAACAGGCTCTATTTCATTAAAATAATAATAAGTATAATATCAAAGTACTATATGTTTGTATTTATAACAATAAATGTTTTACATAATTATTTGCATAAAAACTATTAAAAGCAAGAAACATATTTTGGTACTATCATCTCTTCGATTATTTACCATTGTGTGCGGAGGTCTCTTTACTAAAGTATGTTGTACAGGTCTCTCTATGTTTTGTGTCCATAATTTGTCCATTTGTAACATAATATTTAACCTCTATACTTATGCCTTGGTTGCCGTCTTACTAGAGAACCGTACCGACTATATTTCTATACAAAATGTAAAACCGTAAAATAAGCATAATATACAAATCACACATACACATACATTAGTAAAATAGTATGAACGCATATAGAAACAGCAGGACGAATAAACAAGTTATCAAGAAAGGTATTATGTATATGAAAGTGTTGTGTGTATGTAGTAAGTATGAATGCACAATTTGACTGACAGACTGCAAATGAACATTAATATAATATGTAGGCTACTCTATATATCAAGCTTCCTTATTTGAGATCATTCCAATTTAAGTAAAGATATTTTTCTAACGTTCAATGCATACGCTTCTTTGAAGAAATGCATTGAAATTGGAGAAGCAGCACTGGAGAGAAGTGTTCAAAATTAGATATGTCTGCAACCAAAATTTTCCTTCATTTTCGGAGTTCCACCAAATCTTTTCTATCGTGCTTTCATTGCTACACTTCTTCTTTTTCAGTCCTTTCCATATAGTCTTTGTATATGCGACTAAACATCGCCACGTCATTAAACATCTCTAAATACAATACAGACACCAAATATATCGCGCGGAACTCAAAATGTTGGAGTTCTGTTATATATAAAAGCTGTCAAAAATCCATTTTATTTATTTGCAGCAAAGTTTCTGACATTTTGATCTTATCCCGAAATCTGATAAAAAATATTTTTAAATCGTCCTTTTTTCCGATTGGTACAGCAAATTTCGAAATCCTGACTTGGTGGCAACCATGTTATGTGTATAAAATGGTGCTGATATTACTGATTTCATTACCAAAAAATAACTTTAAAAATAGTAAAATTGTCTTGCGGGTTTTCGCCACCCTCGAAAATAAACACAACTTTGAGAGTCAGTAATTACCGAGAGGTTCTTTTAACCTCTAGTCTGATCATTATATTTTTCGATCATCGGTTTTTTTATTTCCTAAAAAATATTATAGAATATCCTGAGAAGAAGTAAAATAAAACTTTACCATTAATATAAAAAGTTGAAAATAAAGTTGGTGTAATATGTTAAAATGAAATAAATTAAAATATGTTAACATAAAAAATGTAAAAGTAATTACACTAAAATATATACTATATTATGTAGTAGTCTATTATGAAATTGACATTTTGTTTGATATGACAAGATTTAACAATATACTACTTTCAGCAATACTTAAACTTTAGTATAGCTATATATTACAATATTTATCATTTTCTGAAACAATAGTAATACATAATTTTTCCTAATTCAATTGCGTTAGCATTTGTTAACAGTTTTGATATCTAGCAATAATAAAATATTAAAAGTATACAATGCAGATACAGTGTTGCCAGCGGCCAAAATGAGAAAAAATCACATTGGAAGAAAAAAATCGCACCTCATTAACCTTATATAACCTGGCGTATATTAATAGTAATAATATATTTATATATTTTTAATTTCAACACCAATCTTTTAAAAACTGATAAAACTGTTTGAAAAACATATAACATTATTTATATTAATAAAAAAACGCATAACAAGAATTTGTATAAAATTAACATGATGTACGAAAATGAAGATAATGTAAATCAATTTAATTTTCTAGTTTTTGCTAGTTTTAGTTGTAAATATTTGAATTTTAAGAAGAATATGATTGAAAGACAAATTTATCTAAAATTTCGTTAGTGTAAAATATGCAGTATAGATAAAAAAAAGCTAAAAATATTCTGGACCTAACATTTTAAAAAAATCGCTGAGAATTGTAAAAAAAAAAATCGCAAAATCGCAGAAAACAGCAAAAACTCGCAGATGATCAAAGTAGTACATTATGGTCAGACACAAGGTTCACAATAAAGAGAACTTTGTTCAAGAGCCGAGGATAGTGTTAACAAATATAAAAGGTGATTAGGGTCTAACCTGATTAATCTGGCGGCAGCACGCAGGTGACCCCGCTGCATTAGACTCTGGGAGTACCACAGACGACACTTGGTCTGAATGAGTGGGTCTCCGAGCTCTACCGCCAGTTGAAGCTGCTTCCTCGAGATGTCACCCGCAATCTCCGCCTAGTCGGGACAGTGAAAAGTAACCAATGGTTATATCATGTACTAATTTAAGTGTAGTGAATTATAATTTCAATTAACCTTAAACCATTAACAGAAAAAAAAAGTTTATTAATATAAGTATATAATAATATCAACAAAAAAAGATCTTGAGATCTAGAATCAGACGCAAAAATATCAGGTCAATTGGTTGTATTGATCTAAAATTGTAGCACATATATGGGTCAATATATAACATATATGGTTGTTTTCCTAAACTGAAGTTTATGGCGTAATCAAGTCATAAAAATTATACTAATTGATAATTTTTTGAAAATAAAAATAGCTCGACAAGTCTTTAGAAGGTATCCGTATAAAAAATTTCAGATCAATCGGATGATAGGAAATTTGTGTTTTTTAGTGGGGGGGGGGGTGGTAAAATCTCCCCTCCACAGAGCAAACCCTACAAAATATGTCCACGGACGAAGGGTTAATATTTTTCGAAGATAACATTTTTTTCAAATGCCACGAGTTATAAGAGAAACAGTTATAGTGTACATATATGGCAAGGAATCAATATACCTGAGAACACGAAGACTACGAATTGATATTTTTGGATTTAGTATACAATAAGAACGATAATTGCCATTCTTATTCATGTAAAATAGCAACCGGTAGTTTTAATGGAGTTTTGGGTCTAATTTAAAAAAATCAGATAATACGGGGACAAATTATTCCTCATATTGCATTCAATTCCCGAATTAGGCAATACAAACGGCTTATTGTTTCATTATAAAATAAAAGATATGTTGAAAATATACCAAAAAATTATAATCCATTAGTAAATAATCAATAACAAATATAAAATATAAAACCAGTTACATTTAATTTCACTTTAACCCTTAGTACATGGAGGGGGGGGGGGGGGTATGCAAATTTTTAATAGAAAAAATAAGTTTATCGTAAATTATATCCATTTAATTTGATTATTAAAATTATTTATTAAAATAACCAGCAATTTAAAATAATACTCAAATAACATTTATACTACTTACAGCTTATATGCAAAAAGAATCATGTCAATTGGTTGCATTGAACAAAAGTTATAGCATTTTTGGTGAATACAGGGTGCGTGCAGCTTTTGTGAAATAAAAGTCCAGGAGTTTTCCAGGAGTATTTTCTTATTTTCCAGGATTACATTTTCCAATTTAACACATTTCAATTAATATTTTAATTAATAAGACAACCCAATGTAAAATACATTATGTATAGTGAGTTTAAAAGCCAAATTTTAGATTGTTTATTGCATATATTTTACTATCGATTTAATTTAATGTACTGTTTCCAAATCTATTATGTATACAATAGATGTAAATTGACATTTTTTTAAATGTTCTACATTTACCAACTGAAGAAGACTTTAATCACCGAAATTTTACTTTAAATTTTAACTTTATTATTATTAATATGAGTGTGCTTAGCAACATAATTAGAAAAATAAATATTAAATAAACATAAATGCAAATTTTAATTACCTAATTCACCTGGTTTTTCTGTTAAAAATATTTAACTAAAACAAAATTATTAAATTGCAGAGTAGGAGAATTAAAACCAAAAATCACACGAATATTCTAAAATCATTTTTAAAATTTTTTTTTTAAGTTTATGAAAATACTGTATGTAGAAAAACAATACGTTTATGTACAGAAAAAATATTATATACCATCCAAAAGTAAAAATATGACTGGAAATTTAACATTCAAAAAGTGGTTAAATTCCAGGAGTTTCCAGGAGGTTTTTTTTTAATTTCAGGAGTTTTCCTGGAGTTAGAGGTTGGTTTTAAAGTAAATTCCAGGAGTTTTCCAGGAGTCCTGAAATTCCAGGAGGCCGCACGCACCCTGTACGTAATACCTGCCCAATTTGAACTCCGTCCCCTCTCTCTTTATCACCTTTATCGGAGTCGCCACCGTGGAGGAGGGAGGTGATAGCCTCCTGCACATCGGTGTCGCAGAACGAGAAGAGGTAGGCCAGGAGGTCCTCCAGAAAGTCGGAACAGTCTGGAGCCGCCCTGTGCGGAGTGTGGTCGCAGCTGGACTCCTGGACGAGGACGGTTGCGTACCAGCGGAGCATGAGGGGGAGACTGACCTGCAGAGGGAGGGAGGGAGGGTGGGAGAGGAAGATGAATGAAGTAAATGAATAACATTCCATTCCATTGGCGCGAGCTGGGTCAGTAATTAGGTCAGCAATCAGAGTGCACCGCAATTAAATAGCCAGAGTGCACCGAGTTGGCCGGAATTAGGTTACGAGTGCAGAAGAAAAAAAATTGGGAGGGGGGGAGGGGGGCTTGATCCAGAGTCGACATATCTCCTACTACTAACAGCACCACAAAACAAAGCATCACCAGAAATTATCAAAGCGAATGCCACATATCAGTTTAGCAACAATATCAGATAACAATAGCAAAATATATTTTTTAATTATTGAGCACGGAATTCTTTTTAATTGTATCCACATACAGTAATTGAGTAAATACACTACCGATGACACTTGTAACCAAATGTACAGTCAGATGTGTAATTTTAATATTTAATAATTATTTAGTCTTAGGTATTGCTTCCTCTGGACACTCTATTCAACACGAATCAACACCAAACCGGGATTGTTGGTTGAATGTTATCTACATCCTCGAATAATCAATAATACAGTTATGTACAGTACATTAATACCACAGGACACACCCTCCTAAAATTGCTGCGGTCATTTTTTTATCATTTTAAATATATGTTTGGACTTACTATTTCAGCGCAAATATTTCGATTCGTTTTGTTATGTAATCTTTTTGTACAATAATATTGTTCCGTATTATTAAAATATATTGTACTTTTCAGTTCATTTCTTTTATTATTATTTGAATTTATTTGGTAAAAAAAATATTCTGTACAAACTTTTGCTTCGTCGTATTATTTTTTAACAATTAATTATTTCTGGTAATAATAATTATTTCCACAATATTAGGCAGACGTTTAAAATATTTTATTCCGCATCTGTTCATGTTAAATGCTATTATAGATAAATAATTCCAAAAATGTAGATTTCAATTTATTAAACACCTACAATTAAGTCTAATTTATCTCAAAATAAAAACTACCTGTTCCGTTACTTTCCACTGGGCGGCACAGGGTGTCATGATAGCTGCAATGTTCTCCTTAAGGAAGGTCATCACCGTATCCGGAGAATAGATCTGAAGAGCGGAGAACATCGCAGGATGTAGGAACAATGTGCTTTATGTAGCCTGGGTGGGTGGCAGGTTTAAAGAGACAAAGTCAAGCAATGTTTAGTTACCCTCAAGGGAATCGAGGAGACGGTTCCATCAATCACGCCAAAGAGGAGGGTCTGACTGCCGCTTGTTGAGCTCACACCGAAGCGAGACTCGTTAGAGAGGGTTGACATGTAATCCAAACCTACGGATACAATTATGTAAAAGTTATCCTCATTTATTTACTGTTATTATTAATATACTATAGACACGCGCATATTGAATTCACTGGACTAAACTCCCTTTTTTTTAATGAATTCACAATAAAATGTACATATTAAGAGGATTGAATTATAACTAAGAATAAACTTTATAAAGTCCCAGATTTTGTGAAAAAGTTCAGTCTGACTGCAAAATTATGATAATACCACAAAAAAGTTGAGAACCTAATTGTCCACTTCTGTCTTCATAATACTTCACAAATTCAAGCATTGTGTCTTACATGAACAATATTTTAACACAATAAACAATGTTTACTAATTAAATAAATACGAAAAGTCCCTCACCTCGAGTTCGTCGGGCCACATCACAGAACGTGATGTCCGAAATCTTGAGGTAGCGGGAGCGGAGGTCCTGCAGACTGGAATGGTGTCAATGAAGAAACGTGGGCTTCAACACTCAATTACTATATCAACCGACACCGCTTTGCGGTGATCCATATATTATGATATATAACGATTGTGGAGGGGGAGGGGGTGGTTCAGGATTTTATGATATCTGGTTTGGAGTGGTTTGGAGTGGTGGTTTGGCCAAAGTGTTCAATAACGCTAGTTAATTGAATAGGAGTAATAATTTTAGAATCTTCAAACTCACATATTTAAATACATTTTCCGCAATCTTGGGTTTAATTTAAATGCCAATCTCAGGTTCTGAGAATGCAAATCCATTTGAAGAGGGCCAATAAGGGGCAGCGCAGTAAATAATCCTATTTCACTAATGTTGACAGGACTTATGTATGTTTTATTAAATATTTTAGTTTACCGCGCTATGTGTTAATAACATTGCAATTCGAAAATAAAAAATAAACCCTACGTTTTTATTAATGCCAAAGTTGTTATTTTGATTTATAAATAAAGTTGAGTATATTTACGGGTTGGTCACGTTCTGTAACGTTCTGTAACGTTCTGTAACGTTCTGTAACGGGGTGGGTGGCTGGTTTGGCGGGTGA